>JACJUY010010086.1:0-10731 GCA_014220935.1 Platorchestia sp. MABIK | reverse complement strand
TGTCAAGTTTGAAAAAAAAAAAAATGAACTTTTTTGCACACACCTGAGAAAAAAGAACTAAATCTTTTCTTCAATTTTTCAGGCATAGTCAGCTCCGTTCCATTAGAAATGAATGACATGTAGGAACTTATTGAATTTTGTTTACCCTTTCGGTTACTCACAATTGGCTCAAAATCACCGACCACTCCTCAGAAGTCACGATTTCTATCATATATTCAGGCCAGGATGTACCACCATCATGTGGCACTCCAAGTGTCTTCAAGAACCTGACACAGGGATAGTGATAGACGTCTCCAATGGTCGAGTTACCGGGTTTCGGAGCTTGCTTGTACTGGTGCTGGCGGTATGGAGAGCGCAACCAAATTGCGAGACTAAAAGCTCGACGGGCGTTTAAATACGCTGGGTAAAGGGGCGCACAAGGAGATGTGAGAAGCATTGCCTTCGGCACACGGTTAGCACTGTGGAACGCTCACATACTGTTGTAAGGAGGGGCTTCCATCGGTATCAAGGGATTAACAGATTTAGTGAGAGGGCTCGATTTCACCGTGCATGTTTCTTTAGGGTCCACAAATTTTTGCGGTCTCAGAGTATCGATCTCTTTCGATTGTATCATTTTTGAGATAACTCCTCCCCAACACTGGCTTCAACATGCACGAAACCGTAAAATTAAGGCTGTTTCGTTGGAAAGAATGACCTGAATGACCATTAGTATCAGAAGATTTTGCTTGTATATTTCTGAAATATTTTGAGAAGTCCAGTAGAATTTCACTGGAAAAACAATTTTTCAGAACTAGATCATGCATTGACAAAACTATCGAAAGAAAACTAATGTGGTTGGCATCCATCACGCTACGTCTTGTTCACATATTCACGGCTGATGACTGGTGAAAGCTACCGCATATCTTCTGAAATTATTGGAAACTCATAAATTGCGCAATTTGAAAATCCCCATCCAGATCAGTTGCTTATTCGGATTTCAAACTCTAACCTGGTTCCACACAACGAAATGCAAGTCGAATTACAGTTGACAATAACCGAACGAAGTTTCTCATAAAGTTAGGTTTCTCATCAACACTGTTGTAAGGTTAAGAATTTATTCTTGCGAAGAAACTTTACCACGATTAACATGTTTATTTTAATCAACCTACAGGTGGACTATGTGATTTAATTTTTTCTTATTTTCCGTTTAATACTCGCTCAGGGTTTTACAGTGATAATCTGTTTCTCTGAAGCTACTTCAAATCCCTAGAAATTTGTTTTCCACTAGGCGAACTGCTATAATCTCTAATGTTTGAATCGTGTTTTATGGCGCACAGCATTACAATTGAGGGATAGTCGCACAGAACGCAATATGATTTCATCTTTATGTTTTTAGCAATAAATATCGTTTTCAATTATGGGTAGTTTTTGCTCTTGTACTCCTGAAAATTACACTTGACAATTTTTTAAATTTCATTTTGTAGTACTTGACTCTTAAAAATGGCTGATGCCCCAAGCTTGGAATAAAAATATTCATGTTTTCATGCGTTTAGTGTTTCTGTACGAATACTTAGTGACATGAAATGAGAAATTCCTTCAAAATGATTCATTTCACTCTATAGTAAAGTGTCGTCGATTGGACTGATCTACATGTCTATTGGAGCTATCTGTCTGCCTAATTGTTCTTTCACGGCTGACCTTTGCTTTTGGATAAGCTGCACGTTGGACTTTTTTAATCAAATGAAGAGTTCTCTAGTATGAGAAACATTTGCTATCAGAAATGCCATGTCTAAGGTTTTGAGCCACTTTCAATGAATTTCATTGTGTTCACTTTTAACAGCGCGCTTTGAGAAGGAAGAAAATATTTTTTTCAGTATAAAAATGCCAGAAGCATTTATGGTTCAAGTAAATTAGCCTTCTCTTGGCGCAGAATAATTCAAGGGAATTTTCTTGCACCTGCCACGGAACTAGCCGAACACATTTTATGCCTATCAATCTACATGCAATTATATCAATAACACATGTGATATAAGTCAAGGGTATGTTGTTTGCTTAGACGCCGGTCACATTTTATCTTACATTTTCATCTCTGACCCTTTGCGTATGATCCATTCCAGCAAACTGACGCAAGTTGTCTTGTTTCAACATGAATGTTTGCTCATTTCTTACACTTGTTGCACCGTGTTACAACGTGTTATATTTTGAGACATATTGTTACATTATGCTCATATATATGTTTATTACATCGTGCATGTTTGCTTATTTTTTGCTCATGTAACTCCATGTTAAATTCATTGCATCTTATTACATCTTGCGACATGTCGCTCTTGTTACACCACGCATGTTAGCTCATTTTTCTCCGAGGAATGCGAAGTGTGATTTTATTCGTATGTTTAGCTGATTCCCAAGATAGCTTTTTAAAATTCAAAGACTTATGTGAGCGATTCTTCTTTTTCAATTGGGTCAGATAGTTTATTCTCTCAATTTCTCAGCTATGTTATAATTCATGGCTGTTGCCAATGAGATTGCGCATAAATTACCTCTGTGTCTTTGCGCGAGTAAACTTCAAAGACGCAACTTCTCAGTTGTGAAGAAATGTGTGATTACTAATCCGGTTTCATTTAAGTATTATCTGCTTCGAATGCTTACCTCCATGGTTTGAGATTTTTCGTTGTGGGTTGGAGATAATTTTCTACTTACAGTTAAAGTCCATCTCTAATAGTTTAAATATTGTTATCTCATTCTATTTGTAAGTTCCCTGAAAAACAAGGTTCTTCTAGGCTTGATTTGCAGGAAAATGTTCTCACCTTATTTTCAATACTTCCACAAATTCCAGTCTCGTGGTACTTTTCATTCTAAATCTTGCGAATATAAAATTTTTCGTTTTCATTGCATCTTGCAATTCTATTTCCTGTAGTTCTAAGTTCTCTTAGATTTTACCGTGGCTATACGGAGGTCATTCTGTTTCTCAGTTATGCAAGTCGAAGTAAAATAATTTCTGAAAAAGAGAACCACTTTTGAAGTCTGTTTTGAAACTGCATTGATGTCACAGGCAAAAATCCGTTCGTTTTGAAAGCTTCGAGGGTCTTTTACAAAGAAAGCTTCTTGTCGTCGCTGCACCCGTGTTTCATTCTTAGGAGTAAAAAGAGAAGTCACTAGCTGCTTCCATCGTGGGAAAATGATGCTGACTTGTTTCCATTTACAAAATCAAATCAAATTTTATCAACTTCTCTGCAGTTGACTTGAAAAATATGTCGTGTTTGCTTTATGGAAGTGTAATTCGAGTAATGAATACCTGTGGCTTCGTACGATTGTCAATAACATTTGTCAGCGCACTGGAGAAATGCTAATTATAAATTCGGTTTATTGGTTAAAAATATTGAAAGTTTCATGCAGATATACGCCAATCTTTTGCCACAGATTTACTTTTATTTCAAACTCCATCTACAGCAATGACGCCGGTGACACCAGAATGTGTTGATTGGCGTACTCCATTGTACATCACATGTCAAAGTCGCAATTAACCAGAAATTTCCCAATGAGTCGTTTATGACTTCAAAAGGAATGACTGTGTATCTTTTTTAGAATACACATGCCACTAGGCAATTGTCTCACCTAATAAACATATAATGTATCAAAATTGCAATTCTCTTCTGATGATGTCTGAATGAATGCTGGAAGTATTTTAAGAGAAAAGCCCGTCGTACTCTTGCTCCTGAGTAATTCAAAAAATAAAATGCTACAGAGTAATGTGAAAAAGTTTTCAGAAAATTACCTGCAACATTCTTAATGCTGCCAAAAATGAGGCGAGTCGAGTTGAAGCTTTTGGGAACTTTAACCAACACAATTTTAAAAATTCCAAAACATTTTGTTAAGTGAAATAATTCTAGTATAACACTCTTTCNTGAATTGATTTGAAAGAAGTTCGAGTAGATTCTCAACCGAAATAAAAAATTAGCATGAAAAGAATATTGAACTACAAAAAATTTTCATCAATTTATGCTCAGCAAATTTAAACCAGGTTTGCCAAAACAAATCTCCTGATTGTTAAGATGTAAATGGATTCGAGACGTCTATGATTTCTGGGAAACGTGATTAAAGAGTAAGTCATCAACACTTTAGGCGTTTCGTTTTTTGTCCAGGCTTTGGTTTTCAAATCACCTCAGCAGTTCGTGTATTTACTCACCTTATGATAAAGTTAATAAGGTGCTTTTCATACTTAGTTTTGAGCGATCAGCACTATGGGGAAATATTGAAGTTGTGTTGTTCTCCGTAGACTTGCGCATTCATTCGTAGAGTTTCAGAGCTACTCTGTCCGACATTTGTTTTAGGATTACACCTGATATGTCAGTGTTCTTCTATGCCTTCAGAAAACTACTAAAATCTAAAAATACGCAGGCCAACTCCTCTGGAGCATTGAAAATTTGTAAAGAGCTGTAAGACTGTACAAAAAAGATATTCTCATCTTCTTCTCAGCACTATTTTGATAAATTTAAATCGTGTCCTATACAATTTCAAGTTAATGTATGATCATTTCAGTAAGACTTAAATTTTGCAGATGGAATACTGTAGTACCTTCATGATTTTAGTTTGAATTGAAATGTATTTAAAAAACAGAATACACTTCAACTCATTATCCTGAAAGAATATTGACTCGATCAAACTAAATGAAAGGAAATGCACAGTAGACGGACAATAAGATATAATTTAAAAGCTGAACTTTGATTAATTCCAATCTAGGGTGTGAGAAAAGATCATTTACTGAAAAATGCTGATTTATCACAAGGTGGTTAGCGACTGCTCATCAGATTTATACAAAATTGTACGTATGTTTGGTGAAATGCGTTGTACTTGAATGAAATATGTATACAAATTACGTGTCTTAGAAATTACAATTTCATCACGCTAACTTTACACCAAGCAGGGTCAAATGACAGTACAACCAAACCGTACATAAGAGTTGTAAATAAAATACCAGCAGCGTTGCTAATATATAGCACAATTTCATACGTACCCACACATTGCCTTAGGCTTCCTTCTTTCTTTTCTGTGTTTTCAACTTTTCCAACCTTGAGAAGCTCATAAGCTTTTATGCGACCAGGATTAGGTCTCCGAGAGGCAAGGGCATCACGTTATGAGACTTGATGGCTCAGTGATCAAGCCGCTCATTTAGCCTAATTTATGCACGAGCGCACCCCTACTGAGTCTTGTACCCGCTCCCGTGTTGAGGAAAGTTCAGTTGAAAGTTTGTATCAAATAAGACCGTCATGGAACTAAATGCTGAGAGCCCGGATTGGAAGTGTCAGTGAAAACAGTGAATTAAAGCACATTTAACGATATAAATAGTGAATGGGTAGGGTGAGAGTAAATAGAGTAATATTAGGAAAACAATAAAATCATCAAGTAAAAACTATTATTAATACATTTGATAATTCATTTGATCATTTTAGGAGCAAAATTAAAATAATTAAAGTGGTTTCTATTAGACAAATTTATGTCCTCATTTTGACCAATGATTGAAAATCCCACGAGACTAGTAGGCATAAAATACATGTTTCCATGCAAATATTGCTCAAAATTGAAACAGGTCGAAATAAATGCAGTGAAGTATTACAATGTAAAGCAATTAAATCCGTGACTACATCATACATGCAAGATGAAGCAGCTCACAGAGTAACAAAAATTTATCACCTAGCGACTTCGTCAGAGTAAAGGGGAAAATTAGCTGTGGAGTTTGAACTTCTCAGGTAATTTTGTTCTGTTTATCCATTCAGAAGGCATTTTTCCATTTTACGATATATGTTCGAATTTCAAAGAATTGTGTTAACATTCTTTACTACCTTCATTTAACCAAGTTACTCGTGGCTATAAACTTCCCCAAGCCATTAAAAAACAGTTGACTGAGAAGCTACCTAAACTCTGTGAAGAAACGGAGTGTTTGCATTAGTGTTATCGTACCAAGTCGGACTCCCCTGAAACGAAATCGCATGAACTCATTCATGAGATTAACTGTTCAGGATAGAGGAAGGTTGTTCCCACAAATTTTCATGCCCCCACGAAGAGCATTCGGTTCTTCCAATTCGTGTAAATTTCAAGAAACAATTTTCGGCTCTTTTGTATCAGTATGATTGACTGATGTAAAATTTGGCACCCAGCTGTCAATTTCAAAATTTGGAATAAGAGAGATAATGGATCTGACCACATTGGGATATAGATGTTCTCAATTAGAGTTCATAAGATTTTTTAAAAACCGGAAAAATGGGTGTTGCGAAAAATGACCCAGTTTCTACAATTTTGAAGTAACAGAACTTGCAAAATATTTTCTACTCGTAGATAGCTAATTGTCTTGTCTAGAGATCAACTGGACCAGTTTTTTGATAATTTGATTTGTAGAATCTTAAGAATTTTTTTCACAAAACTCCCCCCCCCCCCCTTTTTTCTGTTCTTCGAATCATTTTGCGTAAATTGAATTTCAAAAAGCGTTGCCAGTGTTTCTCTAGACTGTTTCTACTGCTATCGATTGATGTGTTTACCATTCCTGTACTTTCAAAACTGTGGGAGCTGGGTTTCTTCAAAGGTCGAAAATGCTAGTTTTCACCAGCCATTTTTCGAAAAATTTTCTTCAAAATTTTTCTTTATTTTTGAACTAAGTCTTTTTCTACCATGAACTCCTCTGCTATTGTGGCCATATTTGAGTGCTATCGATTGATTTATTTGCCATTGCTGTAGCTTCAAAACTGTGGGAAAAAATTCGCATAAAAAGATAATAAGTGCAAGTATTCGAAACAGCCATTTTTGTAAACATTTTTTCTTGTTTTGTCCAAAGACGTCTTCTTTTTTAAATCAACTTCTTGGCTTTGTAGCTCTTTTCAAGCCCTTTCGATTGATGTGCTTACCAGCGCTGTATCTGTGATACAGAGGCACAGAAATCTTAATTTTTCCTCGTCATGTTGCCAACACGTAATTTAGTTACTCAGTTTTTTCCTTTGCTTTTCACACATATTTTTTTTACCGCTCGTGTTCTTTCAAAGTTTAGATATTTTATAGATACTTCATTAGTGTATTAATTCTTCCTCTTTTTGGGTTCGTTTTACAGATATTTGCTGAAGATGGACAGTTAGTCCGAAACGTTCAGCTTTGTTTGTATCATTTTTAATAAAATTGACCTCAAGTGTAACGACTTTCGCCTTGCTTTTCATATTCGTAACAATGTTTTTAGAGATTCCAGAAGCTTTGCACGAGCAATTTGTTTTGATTTCCACTCTGTTTAAGGTTCATGGTCAGCGTAACATATTTAATACTTTTTTATTTAACTTGAGGAAATTCTTCACTCGAACATTGATTTGCTGATAAGTTTGGGAAAAAACTTAGTTGATATTTTTTCTGGAATTTTTCGATCAATTTTTTTGGTTGCGAAGATATGTCTTGCTAGCATATATTTTTAACGACACATGATATTTTAATTTAAAAAAAGAAGTAAGCACCTGCTTATGGAGATAAAACACGCTAATGCAATTTCACTGATATTTTAAGGCAATGACAACATTTGTTCCAGAGTAGTAGTAGTAGTAGTAGTAGTAACATGGGTTTGCTAGTGCTAAACTGTTTGAACTTTGAGAGGCAAACGGTTAAAATTGCACCTTTTCAAAACTCATTTAGCTTCGTACCCCAAAAATTAAATTTACTTAGCTCCGTACACCAATATCATTAAGAAAAACTTGCATTCTCAAGGCAATCCCTCTTGAAAGCATTGCTTGAGACACTGCTCTGAACTGAGGTTTAACATGGACGAGATCCCACAGTCTGTTATGATTGGGTTTAATTGATGTGACGTCATTGCTGTGTTAAAATTTTTCATAACGTCACCACTGCACATACAATACTTTTCATCTCTGTATTACAGCAACGGCTGCACACAGATGAGTTTTTGTACTCAGCACCTACATCGATAGCTAACGGTGTGTATAAAGTGCCGCAGTGGTACGTGGTCACACGAGTCTGCCTGCCCTCACGCCAAAGTCGCTGCTGCAGCTGAACGGACCTCACTACGCTAATTTCTGCTGAATTTCGCGTTGATTTTTAAATGGGTTAACATCAACTAATCTCATTAGATGCGTGTCCTGCGCCACGGGGTGAGGCATGTTTGTACTGCGTCCTGCCTACGACGAAGTTTTCGCTTTTACTGTCCTGTATAACTTTACTACATGAATTTTTGAATTAAATGACTTAAATTAAATTAAAGCTAAATGAAGGCACGATGTAGTTAGTGTTTGCTATCTCCAAAATTGCTCAAAACAATCGCCTTTAAATTAGAGTTAAACATTAAACTTCAGTTTGACTTATCACGGTCAACATGTTACAACTTCAGCCTGGGTATGGCTTGTGGTAAAAATCAGTGAATATGTTGATCGGATAATGTCCGGATACACAGTACGCTTAATCGGAATGCTATTGGCGGTTGAGATTAGACCTTAGCCACGAGGGTTGCTCTTTCATTCCAGAATGTGATTTTTTCTCTCTCTACACTTGATATTTTCGTCAAAAAACAAATTTTATGATTGAATTAGAGCCCCAAAATCGTGCAGCCATTTTAGATGCTGGTGGGTTCAATAACAAGTTTTATTCAATATCTATTCCGATTTGGGATGAAGAATGCAATATCGTCAATAGTGAACAACGTCAACTGCGCAGGAAGTGTAATACATCAACGACTTTATGTGAGATCACTATGGCAGAATGGGAGTTAAGGAATTGTTCATGAGAATATATTCACTGGACTTGATTGGGAAGAGGAATCCACCGGAGCTGGAGTATCAAGTAAAAACAAACATCGGCATCTTAGGATGCTTTATTTCCAATCAAGCCTGATACATATGATCCTAAGCATTGGTGTTTTAAATGTCTTATACCTAACACTATATATAGGACACCATGACGGTTCCCCCGTGAAGCCGGTACCCATTTCCGACACCTGGGTTGAGTGGGGTATTGTGCTTGAGCTCTCCCTTATACCCAACGGGGAAAATTGCCGCGCCAGTGCCGGGATACGAACCCTCGTCTCCAACATGCAAGGCCGATCCCTTAACCACTGTACCACTGCGAGCACTTGCAAACATTTCGTTTCTATTCATTTACCTATTTACTCTGCTGTAAAATACGCAAAATCATCGGGTATATCAGGAGAGTAAGAACTACGCTGCAACTTTAAAAGTGCTGCGCCGATCCTGGCGAGAGCTTTTTTATGAAAGTTTGATCACAACATGCAGCGAGCTTGATGACCTTGTTGACGATCAGGGAGCCATACGAGCCTCTGGTGCAGCGAAAGCAAGTGGATTGATGTTTCTGTATTTTTCGCTTTCATTCCCACTTGCAGTATACACTCCCATTCTCAGTTCACACTCCCATTCTCAGTTCACACTCCCATTCTCAGTTCACACTCCCACTCCCAATATACACTTATACTCCCAGAACATACCTACTCTCATTTTGCACGTCTAATCACAGTATGCACCCAAACTCTCAATATACACTCTGCGTTCAGTATACACTCCTACTTTTAGTACAGTCTTGCTCTCAAAATACTCTTCCACTTTCAGTGGGCACTTCTGTGCATAGTAAACATTCCTCTTCTCAGTATGCCTTTTTACTCTCAACTTTTATTGCTATACAACAAAAAACATTCTTAAAAAAAATTCTTAGTTGCAGTATTCATTCCTACATGTAATATTCATATCAACTCGTAGCTTACATTCCTACTTGCAATGCGTCAGGTTCAAGCAAAAGTAAAGTGCAACTTGTAGAATGGATGGTAAAAATTTGATTTATCAGTTATTTATATTCTGTTATAAGTGTAATTTACGTATTTATATAACTAAACTGAACGACTTTCTTTCAAATTATCTCTGTTACGGTCATATTTCATAAATATCTGCAATCATGTATGTTGCATCTCGAGGTCGCAAAATAAATATTCTATTTTACAAATTTCATGGAGGTGTTAATGCAAGTGCGGCATCAAAACCTATTCAGAACACTTTTAAAGATGATGTAATGAATGAAATAAATTACAGGAGATGGTTTTCCTGTTTTCGAAGTGGTGATTTCACTTTAAAAGATGAGCCAAAGAAAGGTCTTTCATGAATACTTGATTCCGATGAGTTGAAAATTCTTGTGTCCGAGCATCCTACTGTTACCTCTAGGGAAATTACATGACAGGTAGACTTGGCTCATACAATATGCTTCTGATTTTCATTAGTTCCGAATACTAGAAAACTATTTTAGAGGACTTAGGTTAACAAAATTAGTAAAGATTAAAAAAGGCTTGAATTTTTATTTGATTTTAAACACACAGAATTAAGTGAGGCAAATATATAAGCTAGTCGAAAAGTGAAATGAGGTCAGTGAAACCAATGGACAGCGTGTTAGAGAATAAATACTTCATAGTCATTGGCTCATTCAATTTTACCCAAGGACAATACTCGTATATCGGACATTACTTTCGAATTACACTCTTACTCGCAGCTTACATTCCTACGTTCAGTATTTATTTCCTACCGTAAGGGAGAAATTTTACTATCACAGTCAGGGGACATTCCTATTTTCACTAAAAACGCTTCAAACAAGTTACGGCGGAAAAATGTGTATTTCGGCTTGAAAGATGCGATTGCTCTCAGGTGGAGGCGCTAGGTACCCAATTGAAAATTAAGGTCGTATCGCCGGTGGAACGGCGTTGGCAATACGGTTGTTTTTTGG
>JACJUY010010085.1:17798-28440 GCA_014220935.1 Platorchestia sp. MABIK | reverse complement strand
TTAATTCAAAATTAGGGTAGAACAAAATTTCGATATCAGCAAATACGTACACGGTTTTGAAAACACCTCATTTTTATTTAAACACTGTTTCATCAATTCAATTTTGAAACAAGATTACGACTAGTTCGATGAATGAGGTTCAAAAGCATTTCCAAACTGCGTTTTTTTATCTATCAATTTTCCATGAAGTTGATAAACAAAGTAAGCTCACTCGTATTTCTTACTTACATACATAGTAACTTATTCGTTGCAGAGCGCAATAATTAATCTAACTGTGCAGAAGATAAATTTTACGCTCGGCACCCAAGCACCAGCTGTGATTCTTTCGCGATTAATTGACAAAAAGAAAAACAAATAATATAATATAATTTATTAACCATTATATTACACAATTCTTACCCTATGTGAACTTCAGCATTTTATAATAAAATTATAATTTTCTTGAGCTAAAAGTTTCCTTATGACCAGCTTTATTTCTTCGATGGCATTAGGTCAGAAATGCGGACTTCAGAAAGGTGATCCAAATGTCAGAAGAAAAACGCTGACTTTAGCACAAATATCGAGCCTGAATTGTGGTAAATGGGATTCGCCAATCTTTGCATTTTGATTGTGAAGCACATCAAATCTTCATGATCATGTACATTCATCACAATCTCCATTTTGCGATTTAAATCCACATTATCGAGATCATTTAGCTGATGCCGAGGAACTTCTCTCAGTATTTTAGGAATTGCAACCCAGGTCCACAATCTCGATCGTTTCATACATAACAATTGGAAAATTACGACGAAAAGAAAGAGGTTCCGTTCAAAGGAATTCAGAATTCTGGTAATCAAAAATAGCTTCAAAGAGAGCGACTAAATAGCAAATACAATTGAAGTTGCAAAAGCAGGACAAAAAAATTAAAAACAGGGAATTTCCACAAATATTTTTAATGTATGAGTTTCAAACTATTCTCTGTTGCCTAAAAACACAATTTCAAGCAAACACGCACACCCCCCGAAATCATACATGCATAAATAAGAATGTAAATTTACGGAATGAAATCCTGCAACTAAATTTTCCCCACATTGTTCACTGCAACCTCGCTGTTTACGTACACATGCTTGTATGTGCAAGCGTAATCCATTTACAGCATTTGCAGAATTACATCAAATCTAAATATTACAACCAAGCGCAATGTCGATTCTTAAAATATGTGGCTGTGAAATTAGAGGTAGGAGCTGGATTTGCATTTGCTGTGCGTAAGATGTTAAAACAAGTTCAAGTTAGAAGGATTTGTCTGATGTTAGTGAGGATCAATTGGTACAGCGAACGCTGAAACGGCGAATGAACCACTACATTGAGCTGTTTTTTGAACGCTAATTTGTAATTAGTGAGACAAAGAGAGCAAAATGGCGGAAACAATTCTTACATCCGAACCAACATGTTGACTACGTATAGGTAAATTTGTGAACCACTAGGTAAATTGCTCATTTACATACCAATATCAATGAATAGTATTTCAATGATTTCACTACTTTTATTTAAATTATACTTTGGTGTCCTAGTTATACTGTTATAGGGCAATTACATTTTTCCTAGTTCTTTGAAAGGATAAAAATGTTCTCAAGCAGTAAAGAACACGACAGCTCATAATCAACCATACCAGTTGGGAGATGCAGTGAATTCTACTACTCCCAACATAACAAAACTGTCCAAAGCTAGCACTCTTTTAATTAGTTTCATTTGATGAACGTTTTCAATGTTTCTGCAGCAAATATAACAATCAAATCAGAAAATTGACGTAACAAAACTTCAGTCGCTCACGAACAAAGTAGACATTATTTATAACACTACTATGTAATAAAGACTATTTCCTATCACCGTTTACACAAAATCCTCACCTTAACACCAACACCTCTTACACAAAGTCAAACACCACTTGTGAAGTCTACCCCATGTTACACAGGGCCTACCATCACACAAAGGTTATCACATTTCACACAAAGTCTAACGCGACTTACACCACTCAGTCGCGTCGAACACCACTAACTCAAATCTGATATCTATTATACACACGGCAAAGTAGAGAAAAAATAAATTTGCTCTAAACGATGAATGAAATCTAATATGCACACTTTTGAAGCAATCATTTGCGATCATGCTGCATGCTTCAAAAACAAATACAGGGATTAGTTTCATATCATTACCTGAAAAACGTCCATCCTTTTTTTTTCGCGTAAAAGTAATCTTTAAATTTAAGAGGATATTTAAAGTCAGAAAAATTGGCACTGCGGTTATTGTGAGTGTGTGTGGGTGTGTGAAAGAGGAGTGTAAAGAAAAAGTTTTATTTTCATACTTGGGGGTTTTAATTGAACTTGGCTCGTGCAATATAATTTTCAAGTAAGTTTAAAGAAATTAATTCTCATTTCATTCTTCCCTCATTGCTTTTTCATTTCCCCCCATCTAATTCAACTCAGCCTTGAATTTAACCGTGGGCTTTTCCTCAAAGTTAATTGAACTTTTCAACTTTTTGTCCTGACATGAATGACGAAAAATAATTCTTACTTTGTCAATTCAAATTAGTTTAACATTACTTTACACAGATAATCTTACGAAAATTAGTCAAGCTTGGTTGTATTGTGTGAGAAAAAAGTCACATTTCAAAAAAGTCAACGGGAAAAACATCGTTCAGCGAGCTACAATTTTTTTCCGGAACAGCATTGAAAGAAATCTTCCATATACATGTTTACTGGAGCACAAGATTTAAAAACCTCGAACTTAACTTATACATCGTCCTCAATCGAAACCTTTGCTAGGGATCGTGGAAAAATGAGTATTTTCAACACAGAGGTGCATGCACTCGCTATTTGGCAACGGGTGTTTCTGGAAAATTCTAATGTCATTATCAAAAGATCTCATTTTGTTTGCAGCGGCAAACAGGTATGGTTGATATAGAGCGGAAAATCCTTATGAAAACTCTCACCAAACTTATTTCCGATACTTTACTCCTACAAAAACCATCACACTTATAATAAAGCTGGTGCTGCTTCACGTACAACTACAAATGAGCAAACAGACAGATACAAATCTTAACATGCCCGAATTCGCTGAAAATATCCTATCATTTATTCATGAGATTCCAAACAGTTTTTCGTCGACCATATGAAAAGATTCTAAAAAAGTAAAACGTGCAGCATTATTGGGTTGGTTCACAGAAATATTTTTTTAATTACTCAGAATTCGAATGTCGCGCGGCAGAGATAATTTATACTATTTACGTACTGATAAAATATAAACATGGGAAAAACAATGCAGCACGGGATTTAACTACAACGGCTATGATCAAGAAATTACGAACTAGGGCGAGGTGTGTGTGTGAACTGAGTCCGGTTACACATTACTGCAAAAAAACTCAGGGAAATGATAAGAAATTTGAGGGAGATACTGGTCTATCACAATCAAGTATCACTTTATATTCAGAAGCAACAGATCTATTAGAAACCGACGTCTGAAGGTCATTACAGAAAGTGATTATTGCAAACGATGTCTCCAAGAGATCTTCAAATGGACCACGACAAGGAACGCGTAGCATCAATGACGAGTAGCAACCTTTCCTTGTTAGTTTTCCTGCGTCGTTGAGCAAACTAGTTAGGTTGTAGGTTGAATTTATAAATTGGTCATCCGTGTCTTTTACGTTTGATATTTGTGAACTGCTTGAGTTGTTCTATTCTAACATTGGTGAGATTTCCCAGACTTCAAATGACAGAAAAAATGCGTTAACTTGACTTATTGTCAGTGAGGAATTCGTTGCTGATTCTTTTCATTTGTCTGATTAAATGCGATTTCCACTGAACTAACATCTCATAAAGATTTACCAGCAGCGTTCACACAAGGGTCTGAAAAAGTATTCAATGACGCTCTGGAATAAGTTTTGAGAAAGCCATGGTCGAAAAGTGCGAATCTTTGAATACTCTCTGCGTTATAGTGGTGTTTTCTTTTCCCTGATACTTCTTTTCTTGCTACTGCAGAAAATAACAGCACTGAGATCCAAAGGGGTCTGTTGCCTGCAAAAATTTCATTTTCCACAATCACAACCTTTCAAATACTTAATTATTGGATGTAAGCTCAAACTTCATAATAGTTCAGTGATGTTAGGAATTCGGATAATCTGATACGCAAAGTCCGTGTACACAAACATTTAAATTATACATGTCAGACTTTCAAATTCACCTTCAAAAAACTCCAGAGCGTCAAATGATGAACCCTGTGTCGTGATCATCTGAAATTTATAAAAAAAAATTCTGAAAATGAAATGAAATTAGATGACGTGAAGATAATCTACCAATTACCATGTTTTTATCATTATAAAGATATTACTTGAGCTCAGTCCTTTAGTTCAGAACCTAATTATTTGTGATAACCTCAACTGAATTACTTAATTAGAGAAGGCAGGCAGGGCTTAGAGTTGGCGTCAACGCTGGGGAATGCTGCTCATGTTTCGTTCTTCCTGAAGAATGTCGTGATTTTTTGCCTATAAAAGTAGATGATTGCTCAGTAGTTTCCAATGAGTTCGTTTTTGTTGGTTCTTGTTTCTCATGCCCTCGATGTCGACGGATTTATCTTTTTTGATATGTCCTTAAAACTATTTGTCACATTTTGGATTTATGTTTTTTCGGTCAGAAACATGGCGTTTGGATAAGCAAACAAATGATGACTTGCAGGGATGACTTCATCAAAACACAAAATAACAAAATTTAACGACGTGAAACAATTTAAATGTTGTTCTAACTTCCAACTTCGAAGAAATTGATCTTAGAAATTCACTCGTGGGACAGAACGACAAAATATATTGCTGTCAGCAAATATCTTTTGACACTTTGACTGCAGCAAGTAAAACTAAAGTTTAATATTCAACTAAGTCAATTGTAATATGCAATGTTAAAAATAGCAAACATTCACTGTATCGGTCCTTCATTTAGCTTTGATTAAGTATTTATGAAAACTGAGTTTGCTGACCGACCAGCAGCCTTATGAAGACTCCCTGTGTGACCACCGGTGGCTCACTTCGCAGTCAAAGTGTCAATGTTGTCTATGCCTTACACATGGATGACCAGGTGAGTTCTAAAATGAATAGGGGAGTTAGTTTGTATACATTGAGTTTCTTTGGGCATATTTAATTCTTATGCGAGGAAAACTTCAAGTTTTAACTCACAATGAGGCCCATTTAGATCATATGCATCGGAAGTAAATGTTTTTTTCAGCAGTGTTTCCCGTAGTAGTATTGTACAAGGAATTTATTATGCAGGTTTGATATATGTTACCGAAAAATGAATATTTTGGCTGCTAGTCTACACTTTGAATCGATTAACCAAATTTATTTTGTTCGCAAAATTTAGTCTAAATAAATTTATGCAATCAGTCAGGAACATGATTCCTTCAAGCACATGTTCATAATTCAGTCACAACGCATAAGTTACACACGAAGTCTTTTAAAATATTAAAGACATACTCATGTTTTCAGTTAGAATAATTAAACAAACAATATTCACTCAGAATACCTCCGTGTTCAATACCTATACTCCATGTAGAAATCATTAAAAAAAAACGACACGTCTTTGTTGGGAACGCTTCAAATTGCATGCACTTGCGCCTTCCCCCACAGCGTTTGCTGTACGTTCCATCTGCAACGTACCTCCTATTTTTAACTTGCCTTCCATTTGTAATGTGCTTTCCGCATGTAGTGAATCTTCCATTTGTCATTTATCTTCTATTTGGAATGTACCTTTCATCTGTAATATACCTTTCATTTGTTGTGAACCTTCCATTTGTAATGTACTTGCCATCTGTAATATACCTTCCATCTGTAATATACCTTTCATTTGTAATGAACCTTCCATTTGTAATCTACCTTCCATCCGTAATATACCTTTCATTTGTAGTGAACCTTCCATTTGTAATGTGCATTCCATTTATAATGTCCCTCCCATCAGTTCAGCGATGAGCGGAGCGCAAAGCAGGGGTTGTATCCCAGACCGTAAAAGCATTTTTCTTGACAGTGTGCAAGCTTATCGTGGAGTTAGTCTTTAGCGTATAAACACGGGGCGGCGCTGTCTAAATACGGCGCTTAATTTCTATTTTCAGTTAAGAAATATTTTAATGAATTTTGTCGAGTCACGACAGCTTGGACATTTAATTATAACAAATGTGTATGATAGGTAGGAGACCAACCGAAGTTGTATTGCTGATCAAAACACTAATTCAACTAAAATTGAAAATTTTGTTCAAGTGTGGAAGATCATGGGGTAACAATAAAAGAAATCTTCAGGAAAAGCTTCCTCTGAAGATTGCGTTTCGAATGTAAGAATCATTTTCAATACAAAGGCAAATGAGGTAATTGAACAAAAGTCTAGGCTACTTTACATAGCAGCGCAGTGGATGAGATTAAATTTTTGATGACTTCAGATATTAGAAAATGAATACTGAAAAAGTAATTCCCCATCTCAAATTATTTAAGTACAAAATATTTCCCACTCTCTTTCGAGATTGTTCTCTTTACAGAACGATTGCCGACAGACAGTGAAAACAAAATCCTAGCAACGTGTTCCTAGCAAAATCCTAGCAACAAGTATGAGGAACTTAAAAATAAGGAAGAGTCCGAGGGAATCAATCATATTTTATATGAAATCATTTTGGAGCCCTGTTCCATCATCAGTTCAAACCGTACAAATCCTTACTGCTCTAAAGTAAAAGATCAAAGTACAGTTAAATGCCAGGTGTTACAAGATATCACGAAAACAAAATATTTCATAAGACAATAAAACTGAAAAGGTTGCTAATTATTCACTGTTTTCAAAGGGTCCGAACAGTCAGTATTGTTATGGACAAAATTTGTCTTAAAAATAATAAACGAGTCCAACATCCTGAGGTCACCGAGGGTCGAGGCAGAGTCAAAAATTTTTGAATCGGCAGCAGTTCTGGAATTGTATTTTTCCTCATGATTGCGCACTGCGGAGTGAGATAGGGATTAACAAGTATATTTCGGCTCTTCAAATTAGGCTAAAGGCATAAAACGAGCAATAAAATCCCAAACGATGACGCAAGCCGTTATAAACTGCAGCAATATCAACTTTACACGATCATATCAGCAGAATAATGCTAATTCAAGGACAAATAAATCGTTTAGAACAATATAAATGGCTGTAGCGTACTGAAACAGCATTTACATTGTTGTAGAAGTCGTTCGTAATGCTAGCAACGTCTGACGACGAGAGTAACGACGTCAAACTTAGTAGCAGGTCTTCAAACGGTCTTAGAAGTTGATTGAAACGGTCGTGATCGCCGTTTTGAACAGCCCTAGTAGCTAGTTTGAGTGCCAGAGCAGATATTTTAAACTAATTTAGCTACGGTTTTAAATAATCGTAAGGTCGCCAAGCTAGTAACCTGGATACACGGTTACAGGAGCTGGTTCAAAAGATCACAGCTGACGGTTGATAAAAGATGAAGCAAACAGATACGAAATCATTTCCTGTAAAGGGAATTTTAACGAAAACAATAATTCAGTTCAAGCCGGATTACTCACCAAAATTTTTTCCCCACAGTACATCGTGCTTCAGCAGAGGTAACTTTACCTTCATTTGAAAAATTATTTTGAAAATTCATGCGTTGCTCTGGATTCACTGAGTCACTTAAATTATCGTGCTGTTGGAACGTCACTCTATTTTCTAATAACTCTCAAAAACCGGCAAAATTTTTTTGAATGATGGTCAGTATTTTTCATGGATTCAACTACCCTTCAAAGCACCTCCCGTTAAATTAGTCTGAAGCAGAGTTATTTATTTTTTGCTTTGAAGCACCAACGTTCAGGCCTCTCCTGCGCGAGCATTCAATAGGATGATGAGCAGGAGCGACGAGTGGCACACACAACACCACAACGCAAGCGCCACTGGCACACTGAACTCTGGGTGCAACACAACGCAGACAGTGCCACAGAACAAATTTCTGTACTGCTACGTATTTTCTGGAGAGCCCACGGCCATCTCTTGAAATAATAGCATTTCGTCCTGAAATATTTGGGTAATATCATTTAATAACACAATATCTAAATGAACAGAAACCTGAAACAACCGATCTGTCGAAATGTAATGAATTTAGATGAATTTCGAACAATTAAAGCGATTTTTTACTAGAAATTTACGGTGTGTCAGACATTACTAACAAGAATGTCTTTAAGGTTTGAAAATAAATCCAAAATTCTTTGAATCAAAGAAGTCAGTGAAACGATGACTCACTAGCTCTTTCTGTAAGTCTCAGAATTTGTTCAAGATAAAATAGAAGATGACTCACAACATTTAAAGATGACTTGTCTACATTATAACATGACTCTGCAACTGACGTGGACTCGCATCGGTCACTGTATGATTCCAGGTACTATCAAACGATAACATCGTCAATTACAGTATCTTTCTTAGGTATTGATATTGACTTCATATAATTTGAAATGACTCTAAAAGATTCATATTGACTTCATAGAATATGGCATGACTAAAATATTGAAATTGACGCCATAGAATATGGTATGACTATACATAAAAGATTCATATCAGGTTGTAATAGAAGTTCTGTCCAATTTTTGAGCTTTTTGTTTTGAGGGTACGATTACTTCAATTTAGCTTGTTAATGTTTCGTGCTTATCTGGGGTAATTAATAAAATATAATTTCTTCTTTCAGATTGTGCGATAATTATCGTAATGAATAACTATTTTTAGCCCTGATGTACAATCCAAGAAAAGAGCATATCAGGCATATTTTACTGTTTGAATTTCATCAAGACCATACGGCAAGCTCAGCAGCAAAATTTCGCAAAGACACTTAAGGAAATGATGTTGTGGCTGATAAGACCTGCAGAAGATGGTTTTCACGTTTCAAAAAGGATGACTTCATTCTGAAAGACGAACCGAGAGCAGGATGCTCAAAAAACTCAATTCTGACAAATTGCAAGTTGCCATTGATGAAAATCCAACCTGCACTGCTAAAGAACTCAGCAAAACCTTCAATGTAAGCCACATGACCATATTTCAGGAAATGAAAAGACTTCGCAAAGTCTGAAAGGCTGGGAAATGGGTCTGAAACGATTTGTCCGAAATCGACAGGCAACAGCGTGTGACTTGTTGTGTTTCACTGCGTTCTCGTGAACTTCAAGCCCTTTTTTTAAGACCGAATCATAACTGGCGACGAGAAATGGATCTTTTGCAACAATGTTAAGCGCAAAAGACAGTGGCTAAGTCGTGGTTCAAAGCCAATTCCAGAGCCGAGAATTGGACTGCACCCTAAAAAAATTATTTTGTGTGTATGGTGGGATTTGAAGAGAACTGTTTATTATGAACTAATGACAATCAAACAATAACATCTGAAGTTTACTGTCAGCAGCTAACTCGTTTAAAAGCAGTTTTACAGGAAAACGGCCTTCTTTGATCAATCGAAAAGGAGTGATTCTGCATCACTCACAATGCCAGACCCAAAACTTCAATAGCAACCAAAAATCTCGTTGAAGAATTTGGCTGGGAAGTCATGCATCACCCACTATATTCTACCGATCTTGCTCCGACCGATTTTCATCTTTTCAGGAGCTTACAGAATCATTTAATGGGACAAAGGCTTACTTCAAGAGAAGAGGTAGAAATGAAACCAGTTTCATTTTTTGAGTACAAACTGGCTAAATTCTGTGACGAAAGAATCAGAAAGCTTAGGGCAATGTGGGAAGATATAATTAATGAAAATGGTGACAATATGTTAAAGACTAAATAAACATATTTTTGACTGGTTTTTCACTTTATTTCAAATTCAAAAAATGGAAAGAACTTCTGTAACAACCTGATATTTTTCTTCATAAAATACTTTGTAATTCCTAAAAATTAACATTGATTTACTAAATTATAGTTTCCTCTACATTCATCTGATATCCGCAGTTTAGAGTCGATGCACGGTTTAAAAAACCGTCCGTCGATAATTGATTGAATGCACCTTTGAGGGTAAACTCTTCCTTGTTTTTTAACATTTTCGGTTTTTCAGTTTGATAGTTGCATTTTAATGGCAGATTTTTATTTTGCTTTATTCAGAAATGGTAGTCTTTAAATTCTTAACATCCAGATTTATTATTTAGCAGGGCGTTGAAGGTAAATTTTTTATTACCGGAATACGATGGCTTTTCATAATATATAAAAAGTAAGACTACCTATAAATCAGCCTATTCCACACTTAGTCCGACTCTAAGGGACTGACCTTGACTTCCTTGATTAAAGTATTGTTTTAAATGCTTGATGCTTACTCTTTAAATTTTAAAAATATTTTGAGGAACTGATGGAAAGTTTCCTAGATTATATGAAGGACTATAAGTAATGAACGGTGACTGATGCTGACTCTGGAGACACGCTAATTCAGTGAGCTCCTAAACTTCATGAACAAATTAAATAAAACCATTTATCGTTTACAATACGTACAAACTGAATTATTTCGCAAGAAACAGTAATTCAATTACTTCCTACAGTATATCATAATTGCGCTGGTGTAATCAAAACGACATTGTTTATTAATTATATTATATTGTTAATTATATAATTATAATCAAACTATTTCCGTCAGACCCTATAATTTAATAACT
>JACJUY010010084.1:0-30442 GCA_014220935.1 Platorchestia sp. MABIK | reverse complement strand
GTACTACAGAATAAAGGGCTTTTAACTCTCGGTACTACAGAATAAAGGGCTTTTAACTCTCGGTACTACAGAGTAAAGGGCTTTTAACTCTCGGTACTACAGAATAAAGGGCTTTTCAGTCTTTTCGCTTGCGAGCTCATGCCATCACTCGCCAATAACCCTCGATTCTACTACTTGACGCGATGCGAAAGCCTTAGACGATGCGAACCGGCGAACCAGGGTAGCAATTATTGGGTACAATATTCTATTGTCATGTTCTAGGGGTGGCGTGAAAAAGACGTACTAGTCTGCGCTTCTTAGAAGCAGAACAAAGCTGCGTTTTGGATTTCGTTTAACTCTAATGTATCCGCTCTATTATGGTAATAGCGTCTATTATTTTAATAATTTAAATGACTCTAGATATGTTGATGAATTTTATTTTGAAGGTTTAACCCACTACAATCAGCTGAAAATTTGTTGTGCAAACATCTCAGAGAAAAAAAGCAAATAATTTTTGTCAAAACTCTTCGCTTCTATGGGGAAAATGTATTTCAAAAGGCTGTTCACGTATCAACATGGAGAGCTTGAAATTCGCTTTACGTTATGTTGGATTACCTTTGGACACTACAAAAATTATCATATTCGACTACCTTTGCACGCTACAACGGTCTGCTATCTCGAATCTATAGCCAATATGCCAAAAATGGTGTTGTGATATGACTAGATGCTGTCGCTCATTTTCCGTGTATGAGCATTTCTGGAATGTGTGAATCATGAAATTTTCAGGAATCGGTGAACGCAAAGGTCGGGCGACACTTCCTGAGACCTAGTTTATCAACAAGACATGCGAGATTTAGACGCCACTGGCTTGCTTTGCAACATTTCTACAAATTCGCGATGTTTTCTTCCTGGAACGGGCGGCGTTTGATTTCTAGGTACATGTGCACTGCCTTGTGTGGTGAACTTAATTCTATTTCATTTGATTTTTAGCTTTAAAAGTAAGTAGTTTCCTTGTAAAATGAAGGTCCTGTTACGCTGTTAACGCATGTACTAAATCGGTGCGATTATTTAGCCATGTTATTTATTATCATTTTACGTCTCTGATAGTTTTTACTCTTTTTGTTTTAATTAGTAAATCATTGGTATCAGTGTTGAAATAAAAATGAACGTCTTATTTATTGGGCGTATCTTACTTGAAAGATCGTCGTGTAAGACAGTCATATGTATCCTTGTGATTTATGAGTTAAGTAATAATAATTGCGATATATTTTTTACCATTCTTAGTACACATTGATGCTAATGGTGTCTGTCCCCCTCAGGGGGATACAACTATTGTATCTGTGGGAATTAGCGCTCCCTGGGGGAAACTGTGTGAAGGCCCGAGCTGAGAGTTAGGTAGGCCTTCTTTTTGTTAAAATAAAGGTTTTTTGTTATGTTAAGGACCACCTGTATTCGATTCACTGCTGTCCTGTTTTTCAGCACCAAGTACTTTCTTCTTCAACTTTCATCTTGTTTCATGAACTTCTTTCTAACTTTGATTCTACGCCCCTTCTGTATGGATTCCCCGTTCCTTTTTCTTCAAACTGAATGGTGCCTTCCTCCATCCGTTCTTCGAAACGCTCTTATTTTTAGCGGTTAGGGAGGCTTTAACTAACATATAATCTAATCTAATGGTGTCTGTCCTATACAATGATCGTTTGGGTATTGAGGAAAATATTTCTCTTTCATCACGTCCGTGCTAACTGAGCGCACAACGAGCAATGCATGCAAATCGTGAATTAGGTCGTGTCATCGCAACGCCTATTTTGGGTAAGAGTGATTTCTTACGTGTATTGCTCAAATCGATTGTACGTTCATCTCCAGGATTGTCTCTGTATAGAAACAAATGATGCGTTTTTCAGTGTCATTAGTCGATGAATTTTATTACTTAGCAATCTTCAATATAATTTCGACACAACGAAATCATTGGCTTCATTTCGAATTATATTTTTTTTGTATATTATCTGTTTGATGTTTAGATAATTGAAATGTGCTATCATGTTTCTTTGATTTGTATTTTTTTATCGTTTTCTATGACATTGCAATTTCAATTGCAGCTTTTGAAAAAAATGTGGCGTACGGAGAAAATATGAACTCGTTTTTAATGGAGTTTCAGTGCAGTTTTTCGGAAAGTACTCGTTCAGTAAAGCAACAGCTCTGGTTAGGAAAGATTTATACCGACGCAACTAGAAACTAGCCTGTCTTCAGAATGTTGCACCAAAGCCATGTGTGCTGGATGAAGTTCAGTCGTCTGAGGTGAATCATCTGAGGAACCTATTTTTTCGTCGTGTTCTGGTTGAAGATATGATTCACCATTCGATCACCTATTTTTTATTAGCGAAGGTGTCTGCAACTTTTAATTGAAGATTTGATTTATTACCATTCGATAATGTTCGTTGTTTGATGTTTCATGTATCCATGCCAAAAATGTTGAGATCCGCATCCTATGTATGTTAAACGCTGAGATTCCCCATGCGTGAAGAAAATTTCATTAATATTATTTTAGAGATCAGCGTAAAGGCGACGCACTTGACATTTTATAAATATTTAGAGATCAGTGTTCTACTCTAATTCGTGAGCGCCGAGTGGGCCTAAATTTTCAATATTTCCATGCCAGGTTCCGTGAAGATTCTATCGCAAAATGCTGCACTTGAACCTCCTCGCTCGCCGCAGTCAAGGGCTGGGTTACACATGACGAGTTCAAGGTTTATATTCATTTCTTTTGCGTTGTTTACGGGAAATGAACGTTCCTACTTCGAACAAATGAAGACATTTTGGTTGTATGTGGACCTATAAGAAAAAATCATGCAAAAGGAAGCCGTGCACGACAAATGGAAACGTTTTGTTTGCATTTGGACATATAAGAAAAAATCATTCCACAGGAAGCTGTACACAAGAACTCGAAACGTTTAGGTTATTAAGTGTAGCTATAAGGAAATACCATTCCAATAAAAGCTGTGCACGCGAAGCGAAAGAGTTTTATCAGTTTGACTCATGGCCGGCGAATGTAATTGTTATAGCGATTGATTCATTCATTGAGCATGCGGAATAGACGTTTAATAGCGTTTCCGAAGAAGACTGTGATATCCACGCAATGCAATAAAATAAGTTAGTGTGACGTGCTGCGAATTACCCATCGAGATTTACGTCGAGTTTCTCTGGTAGTTTGAAGCCAATTCCCGTGATCTCACTTCACACTTTGCCGGGGCCGAGCTGACCTTGACTTGCGCAACGCGAGCTTCATTTTTGCACCGTTACGTGGGTCCCCGCTGCACCCACGGCGTGGGCTGCACCACAGCCGGTGCTGGGTGCAAAAACGTGTTTGTGCTCGGTGTACACTCCAAAAAAGTGCTTTTGACCGCCGTCTTGCTTACTCGTGCACTCATGTCTTTTTGCTCTTCTAATTTGTGATCGTTAGTGAAAATAAATTTACGAGGCTGTCGTCCAATTTGTGGTGGCGTGTCGTCCTTTGGCTGCCACGGACGAGGCCGTGTGGACGTCCAGTTCATTATCAATGGCGAGTAACTTAGCCTTTGCTTCAGCAAACAACCTTGGTACCAACTCGGCGTGGACCACTGACGTCTCGGTAAAACGTGCGTGTTGCTCGCACCAAATTTAATTGATTCTTCACTTGGATTGGCAGGCCCTCCTTGCAGATGAGAGTAGTGGACAGCTGACTTACTCGTTGTTCTCTCGGCCATTTTCGTAAGGTATTGTTTCAGTTTAACACTGTTTATATAATTTTAATTTTTAGTTGATATCGTGACAGAATTTATCAGCTTAGGAGTATTTTTCGCTTAATACAGAAGTATTTAGCAGCTTAATACAGGAGTAGTATTATAGCTTAGGAGTATTTTTCGCCTGTATATGCTAACTAAATCGAGACCACCGTAAACAGAGCTTCCACGGCCCCTGGTGTGCTGGTGTTTTAATAACACGGAATGTTTGCTCTTAATTCGGCTCGATTTCCCCGCGGAGGAGTGAGAGTAAAGTGGGTTGCAAAATTTCAGATTCGTTTCAAGGTTTCCTTGCAGAAGTTGCTAGCAGATGTAAGACTTAAATTCGCACAAAAAGCTGCGTACATTTATTTTGCATTGCTCCTCCCTCACATCACTGAGATTTAGCTCAAGTGAATTTCATGGTCGTTGTTTCGATACGTAGCACACCTTACGAAATTGTAAGACTTCTGCTCTCCTCTCATCAGACGATGTCAACCGTGCTTGTTCTCTTCGGTGTACGCCGGTGAATAAGCGTTCATCAATGATATCTTACAGCTTCTAATCAGCTGCGGTTATTACAAATAGTTCAGCATACTTTTATCGATTATATGTGTTTTCCTCATAGGTAAGTCCGATTTGGCGTGCGAACTTTAACGCGTTTGTGTATTATTCCGACTTGGTTTTGGTCTCTTCGAGCTTACGCCCCGCCCCTATTTTGCCCTGTTTAGCGAACAGCAGCCGCAGTGACGTCGTATGCTTTTACGGTGCCTCTTTCCTTGTGAATTCGACTGAGAATTTCACTGTTATGATCGCCGCTCAAATTGAGGGAAAACTGCAGTCAAACCCTGAATAAAGTGACAGTCTTCCGTCCTCGTGCAGGAGCTCCCCTCGATAGGTCCATGAATGTGTCTTTGGGACTAGGTTCTCTTCATGGACGTCATGTGCTGTATAATACATGGGTATTACGACACCCATGTGTGTATATCAACTCAGTGTCTTTATTTTAAGACATTTTAAGCACCAATGATGTTTTCGTATCATCTTTATCGAAGATCATCTTTTTTCTTTCCTTAATTCCTTTTTTTTTTTAAATCTCCGCCCCTCAGGGTCAGGCAGCAGCAGCTCTGGTTGTATCTAGAAAAAAATCATTCCATATGAAGCTGTACACGAGAACTAGAAGTGTTTAGGTTATTAAGTGTAGCTATAAGGAAATACAATTCCAATAAAAGCTGCGTAAAGGAACTTCAAAAAAGGAACTTCAAAATCTATTATGCGGTCTAATGCGTTTTGTTCTGTGGTTAGGAAGGCTTTTATTCTAATTTTTGATCGTCGCTTTTATCGTTGTGTCATTTCAGTCTGGGGAATTCTTGTGTCCTTGGGTACAACCGCTCGTGCTCACATCATTTATTTCAGTCTAAATTAAGGTTTGCTGACGTTTTTAGTACTTAAACACTTCATTACGAGTATTAAAAATGGAGGAACTATCTACAATGCCTAACACTCACTAGAAAAATTGTAAATTCTTCTTGACGAACTATAAAATTTAAGACCCAAGCTGAGGGTTAGATATGCCTTATTTCTGTTGAAGTGGAACAGTGTTTTGTTACGCAACATTTCTTTCCATTCAGTGCTGTCCTGTTTTTCAGCACCTACTACTTTCTTCTTCAACTTTTATCCTGTTTCAAAAACTTCTTTCTCAACTTACTGTTTCTATACAGCTTGTGCATAGATTCCTTGTTACCTTAATAAGGAGGCTTAAATTAACCTATAATCTAATCTTGCTCCCTTATATCCGTATTAAATGGGGCCTTACTCTTTCCTCTCTTTGGAACACCTTTATTGCAGTTAGGAATTCTTAATCTAGTCTAAATCTTGACAAACTAAATTCTTCACCGATTATGAAACTCACTGCCCTGCTTTACCAAAATCGTTTCGTTCTGTTATGGTTCAAACTCTTGTTCATTATTGTTCTTTCAGACCAATTATTTCTGTATCGTCTGTGTTGGTTTCAAAATCTATGGCAATAAGCAATTCTATTTAATATTTCTCATCGAAGTTGCACCCCAATGAGTTTTTGTTAGTATCCGACAAGGAATTACTCTCTTCTCACTCCGAAGTCGGTGACCCCTTGATGCCAGTGCTAGTCTAATGACGGTGTTTACAATATCGGTACAGCGATGTTCAGCTCTGAAGGAGTAATGACGCTGATGTCTAAATCTTTCGCATCCTTCGTTTTTACGAGTCGAGTTGCATGTCAACCTATTTCTTTAAAAACGTTTTCATGCTGCTGATTTCGGTTCCGTTTGGATGCACCAGTACCCATGATGAATTTGGTTCCATGGGCCCAGTGCCCATGATGAACTTCTAAGGCATCTCTGCCTGCTTCCACACCCCTCGCCACAGAGCAAGCAATCCCCAACAGCGCCAACACCTCCTCCACGGAGCAGGTTTGAAGGTCACTTCGCTGCAGCGGTGGTGCACTTTCTCCCTCTGCATGCTCTCGGTTTCGATGAACTTGGTTCATTTGTGCGGTCGTTTTGCTGTCAAGGTTGCTGCTGCCTGGCGCTGCGCGTCGTGTTGGGTGGCTGTCGCTGCTCTAATACACCTTGACTTTCAGTTTTCTCGTAGGTTTGCTCGTCATTGCTCCCCATTCTCAATTTTCAGCCTTGCGTCCCCGAGTTTCACTCGCGTTCTCTGCGGTAGCTCGTTTGGTTTTGAGTACCGAGTCTGGGTTTTCTGTGTCATTACGGAGTGCCTGTGTGTGTGTGTCCCATAGCGCTTTCTTTTCCCAAAAATCGTTTTCGAACATCCTTGGACATTGTGTTTTGAATCTAAACTGCGAATCATTTGCACAGTTATTACATTACATGCACTGAACTTTAAGCAATCCCTCTGCAAATTCTTTGAATTGTTAAAATGCAACGAGATTCCACAGCAACCAGAATAAAAATTGCTTTGATTAAATTTACTTTTGATGATCTTGGCCATGTTTTATGAGCCTCGTATAGTTTCTTGGCATGAAGTATTCATGGGATTGCACGCAGTAATATCACCATCGATCCGAACGCTGCTGAACAGAGTCCGGCATTGCCGAGTTCTCTTCAAGTGATTAGTGTGCGAAGGACTCCTTGGTCAGTGACGTGTATTTTAATGACCATCTGTCTTGAGGCCGGGTCATATTCGCGTGAGAATACTACAAAAGTATATTATTACTCTTCACTTGACCTGTAGCGAAGCAAACCTCGTTACGCCTAAACGGTTTACTCAAACATAGCAATGACCGAGTGCGGAGGTGACCGTAAAACAAGCTGAGAACCTTTTTTTCGACCCAGAGCGATGGATACTCAGCGTACCTCTCTTTTCTGTGACGTTTGACGGGCTCTGATAAGGTGCAGTGAGAATAAATTATCGGAGAATTCCTTGTGCGGTCACAGCTGTTCAAGCGAATTACGGGGCATTCACGATGTCTTTGTTTGGCTCGGCCACACCTTATTACGCGCGTTCCTTGTATTCTGACTTGCCAATCCACGGCTCCATTGTTAGGGCTCTGTAATGCCTGCCCACTTATGGTGGTTGTCGTTTTGGGAGATGTGTGCTGCATTCGGGTGTCCTAACACAGTATGGACAAGCGTTGGGTTTTGCTACCCCGAGCGTTTCCTTCTTTCAGTCACTCTTTGAGAACCTTGTTAAAGGTCATTTGATCTTCTTTGGTGTAGGAGGTACGTTCGAAAATAGTACCAAAAAAAATCAAAAAATAGCTTTGTTTCGTGCCGTTCTGTAAAATTTTTCATTTAAAGATGGAGTGCGTTTCTAAATAACTGTCTCAAAAGATTGGGATTCAATTAGGTTGTCAGTGTACAAGAAAAATTTGTGCTTTAGTAATATAAAAAATTTACGACAGTTTCCTAAAAGGTTAATGAAATTGAAGTCTCCCTTCTGTTTAGGCGTGTTTGCCCTTCAATTGTTCACAACTTCATGGGAAGGTTATAATAATCGGAATGTGGCCTCTTCAGAAAACCACGTTAAGATTTCACAGTGGCTCTTTCGGAGCATTTAAGTCCAAAATCGCACGGATAGTTCATTAGGTTCGCACACTAACGTGTAGACGGAAGCTTTGAACAAACAATCGTCCACTCCAATTTCTATCGTCATCTCAAATTTTCTTACAGACTTGGTCTTCCAATTAAAATTGTCACTACCTTTCAACATGACAGGCTATCATCCAGTTTTTGTGCGGTCTAATGATCTTCCATTTGTGCGGTCCAAGAAGGGTTCTCATTCACAGCTCCTTTATACGAGGCAGCTGAGCCGTAATTCCCTGTTCCTGCCGCGACCATTACTCATGTCAAACTGGTGATCCGTGTCCTCAATCTCGGTGACCGAAATTTTTCGGCACTTTGTGTCCACCTTTGAAAGCCTTGCCGTCCACCGCTGAGGTTGGATCAGAGGTTTGGCTGGCTGCACGCTCGGTGTAGACCTATCTTCTCTTTTCTAGTTCAATAATAGCCTAATTACGAAGCAGTCGCACCAACTCGCGAGCCATTACGCGGGTTAATTACCTCTTCTCTCGCACCGCTTGAGGCGGAATTTCGTTCTCTGCTCGACCGACTTGGACTTCCCGAAAACATTCACGTTCTAAACTAAAATCGATGCCTGGCACATTGGCTTTTCCAAAATATATATTTGCTTGTGCAAAACAAGGCAATTGTTGAGGAATGATGGGATTTGTGGATTTAGGCCACAACATGTTTAGAAGTTGCAATTCTTTCAGTTTTCAGCTTTGTCACATTTTGAAAATAAAAGAAATCAATCGCGTAACTTTTCAGACCTTGATTGCTTTACGGCTTTAGTCGTTATATATTTTGTCTACAACATTAAAAACCTGTTATCGTCGCAGGTTTGTTATTTCTGTTTTTATTACGGGGAACTCTTCCGATGTTTAAGCAAGTTCAAGTTCATTAAGTTCAAGTTTTGCATATTTGAAACAATTTTCAAAGCTTCAGCTAATTTATGATATTCCGTTCTTAAATTTTTCGAAATATTTTTTAACATAATTTCTTAATGCATCGCTTCCATGTCAGGACCTTTATATATGAAAACTTTTGAAGTTCCAACTCCCCACAATATATAGGAGAAATGCATAAACTTTTTGGAAATACATTTCTTCTGCACGCTAAAAAAATAGAATCATGTGTGCTGCTCTGGCATTACTCACGTTAAACAAACACAGGAGTAATGTTGCTTGACTCATTTCACAAAGTACACACGTTCTCGGCATAGTAATTGCCTATAAATACATATATCAATCAATAGAAAACTAATGTGATGACACCATCAGGACTGAAACGGCCTCGCGGAAAATAATTTTCATCGCGAGCGTCCACAGACTAAGACGATGCTAGACTCAGGCTTTCGAAGTGTTTCCCTTGATCGCTGTAATGCAACATGTATCGATAAAATCATTATATAATACATAAGTTGATGCTTGTGATGCTCTGTGGACTGAGTGCGTGTGGTGTGCATATGCTAGTAGATGAAGCCGACTAAAAAAAATTGTTCATTAGCTTCACAAATGCAGTGAATCATTGGCACTCATTTGACTGCTGATGGCTGATTTCACGCATTGTATGTTGAATGACATTTTTATTTTAGCTCAAACCCAACGAAAAATATCAATTCCAAGAACGATTAATTTACTGTGATTGTTATTTTCCTATACTAACCACATTATTTCTTTTTTGCAGATTACTCCATAGTATGAAAAATAGTTTTTCCGTGAGATCACGCCTCCGCCCACACGATTAACTGTACAGACAGTGACCTAGGCACTCTCCTGCCTCTGACTTGTTCCTGGCATTGGCGTCACGGAACATCCATCCCTGGTGACGAGCATCAGAACTCGAAGAGCTCATGAGCTCGCTCCCCACACCGGTTTGTTGATTCAGACTTCGGTCGTCGCGTTATCTCCCGGCTGCAGGTTAAAGGAGGACAGAGTTCAAGTCAAGGGTCCTTGACTAGTAGCTGTTGCTCCTGTAGCCTGTTCTAAAAGCCGGCGTTCGTAACTAGTCGGTTTGTGCAACCGAAAGGCTAGAGTTCTGTGACACGATATTGCTCGCACCATTCTGAAAGTATTGATCGCCTGTGTGAAGGATTGTACCAAATTCTGTGATGCTGATACTTGCTTTTTAGAACTTTGCGAGTGAAGTGAGAGCTCTCAACCAACCGTAACATTCGTCCAAATATTGACAGTGTTTCAAAAAGGAAAATAGTTTCCCGAACTTGAAAACATTGAATTCAGGAGAGTCAATGAGTGCTGAATTTTCAACTTCTGCTCCTGCCCTGAAAAATTCCTCGAAGCAACTGCACTCAAGATGGTCGACAATCCTGTTTTTATCCCTGATGAATATGTGGTGAGTACCAGACGCTTCTCATTCTCATTGAGTTTATTTGCAATCCTTGTTTTCCTTGTGCAGCAGACGAGAACGTTCTCTCAACACCATATGAGCGCACTTACTGTATAGTGTTAAGATTTCACGGAAATTTTAGAGCTTATAAATCAGGGCTGCCCCTACATTTAACAGCATACCATGCGTCAAAGTTTTATCGTCCGTTTTTAAATGCGATGGAAATCTTCTGCAATTCCCCAAGGATTTTTCTTCTTCGATTAACACTTCGACTGCGACGTGAGCCCCCTGTGGTCACACGTGCGGGGTGTTTTCATAATCCTGCTCCCCTACCTGTAGTCGCTACCTCAATTTTCATAAATGCTTAAAGCTAGATGAAGGCACATTACAGTTAATGTTGGCTATTTTCAACATTGTCTTACTACAATTTACTTCAAATTATATTTGAATATTAAACTTTAGTTTTACCTGCCGCAGTCAAAGTATTAATTATGATGAGAAAACATTTACTAAATATATCTGATGCGATCTGCCACTTCTAATCATGCAATACGCAACAGCATATCACATGTTGATTAGATTGTCCACCTCTATCGTGAATGGTCTTTTCTTAATTCCCCTCCTAACCGCTTCCAGATTTTTGTTGTCAACTTGCAAGAAAATCCTTGGAATTGCCGGCGTATGTTCGCACTTACCACCATAAACAGCTCAGGTCCAACCGTCCCATACCAAGTGTGTGCATCGGTTAAATAAGGCTTGCCTACGTTCTGGAAAATGAATTTTAAAATCATGTACGTTCTTGAGTTTCTAGGATAGATACACGGAAAGGAGTTAAGGGTGATTGTGGAAACAATAATTTTTTGAAAACGAGAAGTGCTCCATTAACTTTTATTTAGAGTTGTGTGTACGTAAATGATGCATTTTGTTGAGAATTTTAGATTGTAAAGTCAAATTTTTTGCTTTTTCAACGCTTATTTTACACTCGGTTTTTAAGATGCATGTTTAATTAACTCAGGTTACTTGATTTTTTTTAGTTTAATTCCTTATACTTATTTACCAATCGAGTACCCGATGTCGTCTCTCACGTACCATATAATGCCAACATCCTCTTATAAACCATGTATGCTCACTTACATACATCAACATTCCGCTAGCTTGTAATACGTGTGATCACGTGATGTATATGACCGTGGACTGGTGATATCTTCAAGTTCGCGTTGACGTGCACAATGATGAGAAGTTTCCTTGTTTTTAAACTTTTTTAGCGCAGTCCATGTGCATCTCAAGTGCTCGTGCTGAAGACCTTTGACTGGAAGAAACTCGATGACGTCTAAAAACTCGAAGTGCAATTCATGCTAACGGCGTTTGTTTTTCTGCCGCGCGCCGAGTGAAGGCATTATTCCGGGCTGTGAATACCATTTGAGGATTATTTTTGTGGTTGTGAGCGTTGCGAGTTTGCCTAATTAAGTAAATATAGATGCGTTCATCGAGAAAAACAGTTATCAAATGATATAACAATTCTCACGGAAAGAAATTTCGGCTGAACCATTTGTTGTGAAGGTTGGCGTAAAATACATTGGAAAAATGACTCATTCGTACTCATGAAAAGAAACAAAACTCGCAGTTTTTAAAGCGTATTAAAGCATCCTATTTTTCAAATGATTGACAATGGTTCTCCCCTTTAACTTGAATACCTAAAAATTTCGTTGTTTACATGGTGCGGAGCCGGCCATAACTCTCGTTATTCCTAAGGGCTTCTTTGGTGTTGAGAGATTTGGCTTCCTCCTTCTGTAGAATGTCTGGAAATTCTTCGCATTCGTTCCTCGCTTCGCAGCAAAATCTGTACATTCAATTGCTAAGTTATTTATGTAACTCACGCTGATAGTTTTGTCATCTTCAACTGGTTTTCCATTCCCTGGAAGTTGACATGACTTGAAAGTTAAAGCTGATATCCTGATCCGTTAACGCTTTATCACTGAAATTGACGCAGATCACGCACACCCGCCCCATCACTGCATGTAGAGATCACGTAGAGATCACCAAGTGCACACCAACCTGCTCCCAAACGCTCTCTGTGCCATTAGTACCACACAGCATAACCTGCTCTCCAGCTTCCAAGCGTCCACGAACCAACTGTTGACTTATTATCATCGTGACGTGCGTTGTATGGCGCACGAGTGATCAGTTTGCTCCATGTCTGCAAGAACGTGCTCGTATCACCATCGTGACGTGCGTTGTATGGCGCACGAGTGATCAGTTTGCTCCATGTCTGCAAGAACGTGCTCGTATCACCATCGTGACGTGCGTTGTATGGCGCACGAGTGATCAGTTTGCTCATGTCTGCAAGAACGTGCTCGTATCACCATCGTGACGTGCGTTGTATGGCGCACGAGTGATGAATTTGCTCATGTCTGAAAGAATTGCACGCTGAGTTTCGTTTTCTTTCATTTTCATTAGTCATTGAAGTCGGAAATCATTCCGCCTTTGTCCAGGTGCTCGAAGTGTCGTACAATTGCGATTGTTCAAACGCATCGCACTCATTCCACAAAGCCATAACTAATTATAAATAAACGGTATTGACGAGTGCTGGAGCGTGTAATTACCGTGTTAGAAAATATTTTTAGGTGTCACTAATTGTATTAGTTTCGGTTAAACTGGTATAATATGATTAATTTATAGAACTTTCAGGTTGTAAGCGATTAATCTCGTTTAGGTATCGTAACACTTCTCCTTTATTATGGTGAACGTTAAAAGTGTAACATTCCGATAATAGAAACTGGTGGTTAACTTTGCTTATATCTAAAAGTTAACATTTTAAGCCTAGCCATGAGCCAATTCTTCCCTTTTGTGATTTGAAAGTTTTCGCTTTAGTTTGTACTGATTTAATTATAATTGAATTATAATTGAATTAGCTAGCTGGAGTCAATTCTTGTAAATTCTACGACAAATTTCGTTCTCTCGTTCAGTACTGAATTAATCTCTTTTGCCTGAGTGCACAGATCTCACACTGCACGTATGCGGCCGGGCTTTGTGTTATTCATCAGATATGTGAGGTTTGTGTTGGTCAAATTTTCTGATCGCTTGTCAATCATTCGAAGTGCTCATGTACTGCGACATTTGAATTATTTCATGATTACTATTATTGTTAATGTACCATGTCAATGAGTAAGTTATTCTTGGTTTTCTATTGTCCTTGTTCTTCTGGTCCTACCAGTATCTATGAGCGAATTATCGAGATTACCGCATGAGTAATGTTGGTAATCGGGGCTTAAGTAAATAGAGAAATATGCCAGACTCGTGGTTCATAGATAACCGAACTACAATAGTCATCGTTGGTACGGTCAGATTGCTTGCGGTCGGCAGACCTTCAATATGACACCTTCATTTACCATCGCGCAAAGCACTTCTCGGTAGAAGAACTCGAGTAGTCACTCTCACGAGCAACAACGATCACGATCACCTGTGGCACACGTAGGAGACATGGCAGTGACCTTTGCTGAGGTTGTCGTTTTTGCGAGGTACGAAGGCCAGTCAGTAGTAGCTGCGGCATCTTGGTTGCGCCACCGCTCCCTTTTTGTGACAAGTCTTCTCTCTGCTTTCGATAATGACTGATGATTGCCGTAACTGCCACTGCTTACGTCCAGGTAATCATTTGGAGGCCATGTGCCGGTTTCTGACGGCCGTGCTGGTGGACGTTGGACGTTCAGCTGTCTGTTTTATGGCTGTTTGTTTAGCGTCTAGAACGTGAGAGGGTGATCAGCGTTCGATTTGAAAGAATAGTTTATGCCAGACGGAGGGTTTGAGAAATTAGGGACCGAGTTGTTGATTAGTTATTTCTCATGGTGGTAATTTGACCTCTCCTTTCCTTGTGGTTATCTCTAATATATGAGGTGCGTTTATACATTTTTACTTGGCGAGGCCCCTCTTTGGGTGAGATTTTTGTGTGCAGAGCGTAATTAGGTCTTTCTAATGCCGAGGTTAAAACGGTCATTGTGTGGTGCTGGTCCTTCTGATTGTCTATACGTAAAGCTTTAGGTCAGTGGCCATTTTGTTGTTCAACTTCGTGTTTTTGCTTTCTTTGAATGTCATTCTTGTGCTCTGGTCGGAATCGTTAGCAATTTCCGACATTTAGAACCTCTTTCGAAAATTAAATCCATTGTGTTTAACTCTGAACCCAACAAATCTTTAGAGTGGGTGGTAAACGCTGATGTTTTTACTCATAAAGAATTTTCTTGTGGACAAAGCGTGCGTTAATAGCTACAGAACTTCTAGTAGATTTTTGTTCGGAATATTTTATAAGAAATGCGGATGTGTCGAGTCAGGGTTAGTGCATGCTGTGCGCACGTCCCTAGTTCTTTCAGTGTATATTTACAGGAGTTGTCCTTGTGTGCTGACACAGCGAAGCCTGTGCACGGCATGGATGTGTGAACATATTTTATTTTCATCGTAGATTAATACGTTCGCGGAAGCGTGTTATGACAGTGAGCGAATGTAAATATTAATTGACGATATGCTGCACATTTTTAATGTTCTAACTCTAACATAATGAAGCGCAGTTCTGAGAATTTTCAATCTTGTCTGCAAGTATTTTTTACCTCGGTGATGTTCATTTTCAACTGAGATTAATTCGTTTGAAAACCAGTGAAGTTCCGCGATTAGTAACTAAAATGTGGAGCTTGCTTAAATTGAGAGCTTATGGAAATTGATGTTTGAATCATGAATTTATTTACTCCTACCTGAATTGATATTGGTGACAGCACAGTAATACTGCAGCATGCTGTGCACTGTGATTTGCACTAAACATTTGTCACGAAATTCGTTCAGAAAGTACAATTCGATATTTTTTAATATGGTTTTGTGCTCGCCGTGCTAGGCTGAATGCTGAAATAACTTCAAAGCAGCAGAGAAACTCCTCGCAGTCCGTTGCACGGGAGAACATGGGATTTACCAAATGCTGAAGAATTTAGAAATAAATACTTTTCAAATCTAGACGATACAGCTGTGTTCACCGACCGTGCTCCCGAGTTTTATTATGAATTTCATGAGCACATTTCTCAACAATCTGGAATTGAACGAAGGCCAGGTTATGCTGCGCAACAAAAGAAGTTAAATTTATAGCTCTGATGCTGGTGCGGTATTTCTCCCATCTCCAATTTTTGGTCTTCGTAGCTCCTTTGAAATTTTCGGAGCTCATTGTAGAATCGGATTTTCATGCCAAACACAGCATTTCTAGTACGTGCAAAGGTGAATATTTTTGAAACCAATAAATATGGACAATGTAGCTGGAACCTGCGTTTAAAGCATACATAGGCAAAATTTTTGTGTGCCTTCGTTGACGTAATAGTTACCAAAATGAATGAACTGTGATGAGTAGAGACCTTAAGGTGAGTGTGACCATTATTTTCCCCTTACTCTTACTCTGATGATAGCGTAATTGGTGTCTCATGGCGAGAGACGTGAATAGCAACCCGAGAATGGGGCACTAAGTTTATTCCTATAGCTTAAGTCTTTTTCCATTCCAAGCCTCAAGGGAATGCTATAGATCGACATGAGCTGCACTAACATAGTAGCCGCCAGTATGAAATAGTGTAAAATTGTGTCCTTAAGTAACGTTAGCATCATTCTGCTGAAACTCTCAAACTCATATCATCAAAATCTCTGCCTGGTGTGAGGCCGTGACTTGAGCCTGATTTTTAAACAATTTTCATCATCGTTGTGGGACAGCTGGCAGCGAAAGTTCCTCTGTCCACTTAACTGTCACGAGTTTTTTTCGCTAGCCAAAATCGTCAGGGTTTTTGTGGATAAATCAAACTTGAGGATTTTGAGTAGAAAAACACGTATCATGCCAAGTGGACAGAGGAACTTTCACTACCGATGCGACGACGTGTATTGTTTGAGAATCTAGCGGCTGCTCTCACACGAGCTCTCTTGCGCCACCTCCAGCGCAGACCGGCCCCTTTTTATCGCTCGTGGTTCATTACTCTCGGACGTTGAAATATTTGCGGCGCGCCGCTGTCCGGCCGGAGCATTTAAAACGACCTTGTCCGGTTGCTGCATTGTTCCAAGCAGACACGTCCTGGCTAACTTGGCGGCTCGACACAATGATTTCGTCTTAATATCCGAGCTGGTCAGTGTTCCCATCATTGTTTAATTTTACACCCACGGTCTCATTGCGGCGGGTTAGGGCATTGTTCTCGACTTTCATGCACTCACATGAGCGTCATGTTCGGCCAAATGAACGACTTGAAATTGATGTCTTTTGCTCCGCGTAGTCTTGCGAGTAGGTTGCATTTCTATCGATCGTTCTCGGAGTGTGCGGTCAAACGGATCTCGGTGCTCCTTGTGATACAACATCAGTACTCCACTTCGCTGGACCTTCGTTCATGTGGCGTGAGGAAATTTGGTGGCCGATTCGCTCGGTTGCGTCCTATTCATCTCAGAGAGGTTCCCTTTGAGCTACAAATGCTTGCAAGTTTTCGGCAGTTGTTGTAAAGCTGCTAAAACTATGGCTGTTTTGAGTGGTTCGCCGCTTTTTGCTGAAGGTAATTTGATCAATTAGAGTAAAACTGTCAGCATCAGTGAAAATCCTGATGGCTGAAGTTTCTGATAAAGTTGTCAGAGTATTCCCTTTTCTGAAGGATATAAGGTGGAATATGAGAATGCAGGGCCCATAGTTTTTTCCTTTTACGACTCCCAGTTGTACAAATGTCTGTTCAACAACATTCGAAATATTATTTTTTGAAAAAATTCGTTATATATAATCACAGAAAATGACTAAATACTGCGAAAAGTTTTTAAGAATCCACGCATGAGTTAGGAGGCTAATCGTGTAGAAATCGGACAACATGCAACATCAATATCCAACATGCGTCCGGATGCCATGTTGGTTTGGTTATCTCGTTGTCACGACTTCCATTGTATGTTAGCGATAAGTATTGTCAGATGGTACAACATCACTGTCTTTTTTGCTGTATTGGATGTTTCAAGTAGCAAAGAATTTGAAGTTATTCTTGACCACTGGCTCAGGAAAGCTTGTGAACTTGACTCTGCCTCTGAATTCCTTGAACTTGTTTTCAGGTTGAAGCTCCCTCGCGCTTTTGAGTTGTGTGACTGCTACCCAAAATATTAGCTGGGACTTTCAAGAGGGAAATTCAGAGGAAGCGTCGTTTCCCACCCATATTTTGGTGCTGTTGTGCCTGCTGTTCATAAAAGGCATTCCCATCCCACGCAATTTTCACAGAGAAATACGGTAGTTCTACCTGCAGGGCAGTCGCGCTGTTTCGGCAACCCTGAACCTCAGCGAGTTATCGAACGCTACCATGAACTCTAAACGCCTTAATTCTCGCTAGAAACCTACTGATGGGTTCCTCAGTTTTCATGAACCTTGACATTACCCTTGATACCAGTGACGACTACTCGTACATGAACTTCAAACGATAAGCAGACAATAAAATTGGCCGGAACTTTGCTGCGTCGGTGAAAAGGTTCCGTTATACAGTACGCTCTCGCTTTTACCAACGGGTGCTGTACTTTAGGCGTTTGTTTCTCGTGTGAGCAAAATCTGGTTGATCGAAAGCGTGAACGCAAATACACACGTTGTTGCCCTCAAATGAGTGTCGTTTCGTTAACGTTCGCTCCCTTTCAAGGAATGAACGCCAGGCGATTGCCTTCAAGCTCATCTTGCAGGCAGCAACTCGCAGGATTTATAAAAGTTTTCGGTCTTTTTTTTAGATCACTCACCAATCATTATAACGTTGTACAAACTGTTTTTTTCAATTTTTTGAGTCAATGGGGAGGAAGGATGGAACAATCTCAATGAATTGAAAAGTTATTTCACTAATCTCTTCTGTCCGTCTTTCGCAATTTCAATAATATCCTGGAGAACTGCTTTTCTTTGGCGAAAATACCGCGAGTGCTAGACTATCGAACCAAGGGTTTTTTTTATTTACATGTAGTGCTAGGCCTTCGCGACACGGAGAAGACAGGAAAGGTTTTACATGATAAGAAGACTAAGAGCATTTAAGTTTGCGCTCCTATAGGGATTTGCCATTCCCCTCCAAAAAAGTTACCTATTGTACATCTACATAAGAGTTCTGCATCTGGGAATACTCGTAGGTTAGTTTTTTGAGGTAGGAACCGAATTCTCATTGTCCCTTCTGCTTTTCGAAGAAGGAGCCAACGCATCCATTTCTACAGCTACCTCCTCGAACGCTTCTCTTCTGTTCGTGTGGCCCCTCAAAAATTGCACTTCAGATTTTGGACGCACAGATTAGGTAAAAATCTTCGCTTGGAAGTCTCTGTTTCTAGTTCATAATTTTCTTAATTTTTATCGTGGCTGGACACCGTCTTGTTCGAAGAGTAGAATCGGGGCGTAATGCTGCCTAGTGATATTCACTGTAAGCGTTCGAACAAAAGTATCAAGGTATTATACCACAAAATTGAATTCATAGCGACATTCAAAAAGAAGCGAGAAGACATAATGTCATGCTGCTGCATTCCACTCTGCTTATTTAATGGCATACGAGAGTATTTGCACACTACGCCTCAGCAATGCGTTCTTGGAATTTTTTTCGTGATGACGTCCGTGCGGAGCGAGAGCGGCTCTCCGAAGTCGTCGGTCATCCGCGGACTTTTTTGAGCGGTCGCCCTAACGGTCGCAAAGGGCTGAGTGCTGCGGCTTCCTGCTCTTTTGCCGCGTCAGTTGGTCTGCACCAGAATTTTCCATTTCTCTTCAATTTTTACTGCTCATAAAGGTTCATTCGATGACCTTGAGCCTGGGTTTAATTTTTCTTTGAATTTAATCTAAATGTCAACGGGGCATACGCCACCTAGGTTGACTCGATTAAATCTGTCATTGTGCGGGTGTTACCAAGCACATTGGTTCTCTCATTTTGCAGTGTAACACACCCAGAAAAAGGGATGGGATTTCTTCTTTTTGTTGATTATCTCAACGTCTGCCCGTGTTACCTCGCAACTTTGAAGTTACCCCATTTACGTTGCGCACACCTCCTCAGTGGGCAAAATTATTGTATTGTTTCAAAGAGAATTAGTGCTCTTGGAGGAAGAAGTGAGGTCCGGAGCTGAAGAATGGGTAGGTCTTCCTGAAATGGTTCAGTTTTTGTTCTGGACCATATTTTTTTAACTATTGCCATTTTTTCAGTGCCTACAACTTCTCTCTGCCACTTTGATCTTGTTGGGTAAACTTTTTTCAATCTCGCTGTTTCCATGCGCAAGGAATTTTATGTGGGAAAACACTTGTGCATAGATTCTCGGTTCCACCGATTCCATGCTAAATGATCCCTTCCTCTTTCCTCTCTTAGTGAACCATTTCATGAGGTTATGAAGACTTACATTAACTTAAATTTTAATCTAGAGTAACGCGACTCAGACTCAGCTCAGTACGTGAGCACCCATCATGAGCGCGTCGTGAAGAGCGCCGTTATACCAAGTATCGCTCGTCCGCATCGAATTAGTTGCTTATGTGATCAAATTTTGTTGTGCTCGTCCGTAAGAATTTTTTTATGGCCGTATTGATTTCTCTACACTCTAATTTCCTGCTTCTAAACGTCCCATTTTTGGGGGACCTTATCGGATGAATTTTTCGCCGATTTTTATACGTCTGTTTTTATTAATCTCGGTTGGTTGATTGCAATTTTGAATGGCTAACTCCTCGTACACGGTTCCGACCTCCGTTAAGATGTGTTCGGTTTGCCTACTATGTATGCCCTGCCTCGCACCTCTCCTGTTGTCAAATCGTTTAGGAAGTTATTTTAGTTTGGTTTGCTTCTGTTCATGTGTGTGTCGGTGATGTATTGAATTGAGCTTAAGGGTTGGTACATACCACATTTTTATGACTATAAGTTGGTATGTGTGACAATCACACACTATTTAGTTCTGTTTTAATGGCTGAGTTCACGGAGCATGAAAAGTTTAAATGCGTACGCGACAATTGTTTAGGCCCAAATTTTCATGTGTCTCTCACGATGTTTGCGCTTCTCTAGAGATTAAAACAATTTGTATTATCTGTATCATTCTCGAGTTTCTCGCTTGTTAGGCTCAAATTTTGTTCAGTTCAGTGTAATTCACAGCGGTCTTGTTTTCTTAATATACTGTCATTTTTTTGTGTGGAGTTCGCTGAAATACGTATCACTTATTTTAATTTGTCTCACCAACATATTCTGTTCAAAACAGCACACGCGGCGGCACACAATAACTCAATCTTTTTGTAGTTTAGGTTACCTTATTACTTTTTCTATGAATCTACATACGTATTAATTAGCAGTATTTTGTTTCACCTGTTGACCTTATTCCTTGAGCCTCCCCTTAAGTACATGTAGCCTTGCAGTGCCGAGTTTACGAGCGTTTGCTTGAGCCTGGAGTTTGTTCCGGTCAAGCGCCCCTTTCTCTCTTGTGCACAGCCTCGAGGTTGTGTTGGGGCTGTTGTGTGGGATAGCGCATCTTCAACCCTATACCACACCGCTGTGCGGTTTTACAGCAATTTTCAAATCGATCAACATAATTCCAGCATATCAAAATATTTTCCACAAATCAACATATTTCCAACATATCAAGATATCGATTAACATGTAATCGATCAAGATATTTAAAAAAAAAATGGGCAGCCGATTTTCGGTAATTTACGACTCGGCTGTCGTACTGCTGTACCGATTTTTCTGTGATTTCCGAATATGGCACTACATCGCTCTTCGCCTCGTATGTGAGAAAATACGTCACACACAAAAAAAACAATCGTGGTCAAACCTCACAGTTAGCCTAAGCAAATGTTTGCCCCCATGCTCTTGAATTGATTTTGTGTACTTTGAAGTTCAGCAGTTAGGTTCAGGGCCTCAGGTTTGGTAGGGCTTAAGAAAAATACATCTTTATTTACAGCTCTGTTTTATAATTTCTTTGTGTTTGCAACCCCTCAGGGGGATACAACTAGTGTATATATGGGAATTAGCACTCCCAGGGGGAAAATGTGAAGGCCCGAGCTCAGAGTTAGGTAGGCCTTCTTTTTGTTGAAATAAAGTGTTTTTGTTATGCTGAGGACCATTTTTTGTTCATTTCACTGCTGTCCTGTTTTTCAGCACCTACTACTTTCTTCTTCAACTTTGATCTTGTTTCATGAACTTCTTTCTCAACTTAGAGTTTTTATGCCCTTTCTGCATAGATTCCACGTTCCCTTAACTCCATACTAGATGGTGCCTTCTATTTTCCTCTCTTTGGATCGCAGTTGTTGCGGATAGGGAGGCTTAAACTAACTAATAATAATAATGATAATAATCTTTGTGTTTGCATTCAAAATATTTTCTAGATCCCAACTTGAGGGGAAGGGACTGAAGTGAAAGATCAAGAGTAAGATAAATGTCTTTTCTCACTCGTCTTCTCAGTTTTACACATCAGCAGAGGATATTAGGTGTTATACTGGGCTACTCGGATACAAAAAATCAACGGAACTATTAAGATGATGAAGCAAACTTAATAGTTATAAAATCAAATTCAGGGATTAAATCTGAAATGGCCCAATGAATCGCCCACCGAAGAAAGATACTTGATCAGATCATTGTGTCATGTATTACTTGACATGTGACGCAGTCGTGATGGAACCCCAATAATTTGACCAGAGGCTGTTGGCTTGCCTCGTTCGACGCGTTAAAGTGCAGCTCAATGTGACGAAATGTATTGCTCTCGAGCTCTCCCAGATCCCAGTCCTGGCGACATGATAGCTGTAGTGCAGTTAGTAGGAAATACCTGATCACGAGACTCGAGTCTTGATTTAAATGCTTTAAATGAAGCTTTACATTGTTTTTTGCCCGAGTGCTTGGTGTTTCTCAGACCAATCATCAACGCTATAATAGTGTGAAAACTTGAAACGTAGACTGCTTAGTAACTCACGGTGGTCACTAAACGGATTTTCGCAATCCGGGTAACCACGGGTTTTCTCAATCTCAATTTTCATGAAGATTCAATGAAAACCGAATGACTGTACTATTCATTTAATGTTAGTCATTTTCAATATTGAATTCTGAAGTAAAGTTCAATTTCATTTGATTAATGAACTTCAGTCTAACTCGCTACTGTCAACGTGTTCATTCAAGAGTTGGTGTCTTTCTCTCTACGTGTTCGTGGTGAAGCAAGTACTCACCTGTCCGCATATGCCTCTGCAAATAAAGGAAATTAGTGGCTGGTGCGTAATTTTTCATGCGAGTAAAAAACTTACCTGGTTGTTGAGATATTTGTAAAAAGCTGCACCCACAGAGGACTACGCGCTCCACCTTGTGGTTACTTTTTGTTAAGTCAGACCAGTTTGACCCCGTCGGAGTTGGATACAAACTTTCCCTGTTATTTAACTAGAGGCGCCGCGTTGTTTTGTCTCTTGAGTAACGGAGCATGTGTAATGATGAGTGTTGAAGTTTTATTGCTGTAGTATTATGAATTAAATGTAGATTATACCTCAAATTTTAATTTAACACACGAGAAATGAGGTTTTCATCAAATTAAACGTATACGAAACTAGATTTTCATCACAGTCTTGATTTCCTAGAAGGTAACGCTTATGGTGCTCTTTTTGGTGATCAATGAGTTTGATAATAAATTCAATGATTCCATGAGAGAAACATAGGATAAAAATACTGAATATGCATAGAGAAATCTGATTATTACACACTTGCCGCAGAAGTAGTACATAGCTTGTGTCTGGTAAATGACAGTGCTTCTTCAATCAAATTCCTATGAAATTATTTGCTTTGTAAATTTGAATGACTCACGCCTTTAGTCTCCGTAAACATACCCCCTCAGGGGGATACAGTGATTGTATCTATGAGAATTAGCGTTCCTAAAGTGAATATGTTTGGTCTCGAGCTAAAGGTTAGGTAGGCCTTCATTTCGTTAAATAGAACAGATTTTTGTTTTGTTATGTTCCAATTTTTCGGTTCACTGCTGTTCTATTTTTCAGCACCTTCCACTTTCTTTTTCAACTTTTATTTTGTTTCATGAGCTTTTCTCTGAACTTACTGTTCCCATGTGCCTTGTGCATAGACTCCGCATTCCATTAACTCCGTACTGAATAGCGGCGTCCTCTTTCTGGCACGCCTTGGTTGCGGTTAGGAAGGCTTAAACTAACCTCTAATCTAACCCTCTGTAAACATATGGTAATCATGAACGATCCAGTTTCTTCATGTTGATCCGTCGCGTACTTAATATTGTTCCACGTAATTTCCATCTTTAGTGTAATTTGCCTCTAATAAATAATATAAAGTTTTACTCGACGTAATACTAAGGTTTTTAGGCTCTCCTACTTGCGCCGCGAGCCCCACCTGCTATGCTTGTGTAACAGCAAAACAGGAGCAGAACATAAACAGCAGAACATTAGGAGTAGAACAGCAGCAGAACTGCTGGACAGCAGAACATCAGCAGCAGAATAGCAAAACATCAATGGCAGAACAGCAAAAAAATCAGTAGCAGCAAAACAACAGCAATGGGCAGCCGAACATCAGCAGCACAGCAGCAGCGGAGGCCTGAGCAGGACCGGCGCGGTGTAGGTCAGGGCCGGCGGTGCTTGCGACCGCCTGACCCGCCCACCATGACACCGCCACTCTGCCGCCCTCTCATCTCTTCTCTCCACTACCTTCCATTCTTTCTTTTTTGCCTTGGTCGTGTTAGCAAGAAGATTTTCTTATTTTAAGCGAGTGAGGAATTGCTTGTGGCTTCTTACAAAACGAGTGTAGGTAACATGCACACGTGCATGGGCTTAACATGATTCTTACTCCTTTTTTATACTTTTCTCGCTCGTTATACTGGCTGACCTGTTCAAGAGCTAATGAATTTAAATGTTAGTACTGAGTGCATCTCGACAGAAGGTACCTAATGTGGCCACGAGTGCCACGATTGCACTGGTTTGCACATAACAACTCTAATGAGTAATTGCTGCTTTGTCTTGTGACCTGTTACAATGCTCTGTCTTGTGACCTGTTAAAATGCTCTGTCTTGTGACCTGTTACAATGCTCTGTCTTGTGACCTGTTACAATGCTCTGTTTTGTGACCTGTTGCAATGCTCTGTCTTGTGACCTGTTACAATGCTCTGTCTTGTGACCTGTTACAGTGCTCTGTCTTGTGACCTGTTACAATGCTTCGTCTGGTGACCTGTTACAATGCTCTGTCTTGTGACCTGTTACAGTGCTTCGTCTGGTGACCTATTACAATGCTCTGTCTTGTGACCTGTTACAGTGCTTCGTCTGGTGATCTGTCACAAGAAAATTTAATGTGTTAAAAGAACACGTTTTCTTGTGTCGCATTCCAGTAAAGCGAAATAATTTAGCACAATTTCAAAAAGAATCTTAAAATTTCGTAATGTGGCATTGCCAAGTCCTTTGTGTAATTGATAGCTGACGTTTCATATTATAGATACATTTTTAATACTATAATTGACTATTTGCCAACTCATTCGTTATGCTCTGTGTTAATATGTAGTGCCGAGGTGTTTTTAAATATTGTGCAAAGGATTTTGTCATTTCTTGCTGTTTCTCTTCGCAGGGTGTGGGGACACACCTGCTGCATAGATTTTCCGTTTCCTTCATTCTACTTTAGATGGGCCTTCCTCTCTTGGTAACACCGTTTTTATGATTTGAGAGGGTTGCACTCTCTTAAAATCGAAATATAGTGCAACGAAGCTTCTCAAATATTGGTGTACAAACGATTTCAGCCTGGTGCAGCATGGCACGAAGGCGCGTGAGGCGTACACCTTTTGGAACTCAAAGTAAAATTCAGGAGTCATGCTGAAATTCAGTCCGACTTTACGCATTTTCTTGTAAACCGGCATGATGTCCTAATGTATCAAGAATAATGCAATCCTTTGTTTTATATTTACTAGTTATCGAAATGTATGTTTTACGATTTCTGATATGCGGGTGTTAAAATTTTTTGGGTTTTGATTCGTTATTGATGTGTAAAATTTCCGATAGTTGTTCATAGTTTTTCCAGTATTCACTTTAATGATAGCGTGCATACCTCTTTATTTTAACCTTGACTTAATTATCATTTTATAAATGAAGTTACCAGTCCGGTTTATATGTGAAACAACGTAGAATTATTTTTTCGATCACTGACGTTTGTTTGACAGATATACGCACGTTGTTGTAATATGCATTCAGAAATTGAACGTGGGTGGATTTGTTAGGCTAATTTATCTTGCCCTATTTATTATACAGACCAAAATTGGTGAAGCTTGATGAGGCTGATTTTATACTGGTGACATGACGTGATCTTGTTCGAATTAACAGCACTAAATACGTGACTCGTAATACTGATGGGAAACCAAGTTACTTAGTGTAGAATTTTAACTAGGCTAATCCCACTGACTTCAGCTCAATCACGTTTATTAGCACCATGTAGAGTTTATGGCGAAGCTAATCCCAATAATTTCTGCTTGATCGAGCCAAATTGCTCATCGTGCAGTTTTAAGGAGACATAGATCCCACCGATTCAGGCTGAAGTCTTATTTTAAGTGCAGAAGTATGATATGGCTAACATTTTTGACCTATGTTGGCCAAATCAAGTTCTCAGCGCACAGTTTTAACGAGGCTGATCCCACCGACCTGTGCTTCAGCCATTTTACCTCGTAAAATTTTAGAAAGGCCGATATTGTTGGTTAACGCCTAATAAAGCCAAGTTTCACAGCGAACAATTTTACGAGCCGATTCCACCGATCTGCTGCGCTGCAACCGAGGCTTGGCGGAGCAGAACGTCTCGTGAGGTGAAGCAGTACACACTCAGTTGTGCAAGTGCCCCTGCAAGTTCATGACCATGCAGCCGACCTTCTGTTCGTGCGCGTGTTTGTGTAGGTCCCAAGATCAAGTTTAAAGCGGTGACCCGCATCGTTTTGGGCCTGACTCATTAAGATGTCAGTCCTGCCCGGCCAGTTTGCTTGCGCTGGCTAGGTTGGGCCATTTTTTAGGGTCGTCTTTGAGTCGCCGCTGATTAGGCTTATCTGTCAATTGTTTTGCTGCCTTTGAGTAGCATATGACTTTCTTATCAAGTGTAATTTTTCTGTGGTCTCTTAACTGTAACTCGTGGGTCTCCTTCTCGAACCTAGCTGTTCTTGATGGGTTGTTTAATCTGATCTAAGAATTAGGTCGTTGCTTTTCGTTGCTTCTTTTGCTTCACATGCTGCTTGCGATTGCCCAGCAGAGAACTGGTAAACTGCATTTTTTTTACCTTCGCTAAACGCGTTTCTACGAATTTTGTGTCAATGCCTCACGCACGTCAAAGAATGTCACCGAGTTGAAGTTGCCTCTGGTCTTGACGTTAATGGTGTCTCGAGCACGTGACCGCCAGAATTAATGCACCAGGTTCTGCAAAAAAAACGCTATCCTTGAACCAGATTTGTGTTTTGTTTTAGAAACAACATTCGTGATCTCAGTGGGGCTTTCATTGAGTGTCTCACACCAATACTGAGCTTGTAATTGTTTCTTCGTGGTCGTAGTTGTAGCTTTCACTTAACAACACTTGCGTTGTGTCGGGTTTGCTAAAAAATACATTTTTCTTACCTGTGCAATTCAGCCTTAGACTAACTTCATGCATGCCGACATTTCTTCATCACCGTGTTAGTAATTTTTTAACGCACTCAGTTTTTGTACCGCTAACAGTTCTTTTTGAATGTAGTAAAACTTCGTTTCGACGCACCCGCCTTACTGGAGGAAATTATGGTTGCATTTGGTCACTCATTCAAAACATCTCCTGTTCCAGTTTGGGGAAGCTTGAGCGAGAAAGTAGGTCTTACATCTGGCATTTAATTTTATTGTCAAAGAGTCAGGCAGTTTGGCATCAAAAATAATCTATTGAATTAAGGTCTACAAACGTTCCTCAATGTACAACCTTGACCTAGTGGCGAGTATATAATGAGGATTTTGTCACCAAGAGGTGATATTGCGCAGGCCTTCCTACATTGCAGCGCTCATTATTATGGATTACAGGAAAATTAAGCGTCACGGTCAGGGGCTGTTGGAAGTGTTTTTTTTCTCGGTTGGATAAGTTGTAGGAAGTTGTTAAGGTTTCGATTTGGCGAACTTCTGTTGTTCATACTTGTAGAGTAATCTTATATTCGAGTGCGGGACAGGGTTGAAAATGCCATACGAATGGAAGAATTAAAGTACTGTGTATTCGTCTATGAACGTTAAATTATTGTTGTTCGTTGAAATCCAAAATTCTTCGGCACGACTGAGTTGTATTTAACCAAACTTCCAACCCTTTGTTGGTCATCATTTTATTTAGAGTTTCAGGGCGTAGAGGGAACTAAAGAATATCAGAGATACAATAATAAAAAACATTTTAAGGATCCAGAGGAGCCTCTACAGCTTACACGAACGATAGATAGCAAGACATGAAGAGAAAATTTGATGACAAGGGAAAGAATTAAAAAATTATGAGTTTTTTCTGATCTTCATTTCGTAGCCTTGTTACCCGTCCGCTCTACACGTGTCGGGCATCCAGCTCCACTCGCAAATTTTAGAAATCTACCGACAATAAATGAGAAATTTGTTCATTAATCGCCTGAGTAAGTTAGCTCTTACACAACATTTGAGTTACTGTTCTAGCGTATCAAGTTCATTGCGTAGAGATTACGCACAATGTCTTATTTAACCTCTCAGTAAATATTAATTGAAATTTCATCACAACTACTGTACTTGTATCAATGGCTTAGCGGTTTTTAGAAGTCCTTATCCCTTCAAAAATGAATTTCAGATTTGTGTTGCGATTTCTCTTTCCTCTAACGGCTTTGCGTTGTGATTTCCAGTTTTGCTTGGAGTGATGCTGAAATCTGTTCAATTTTTATGTTCTAGTTAAAAAATTTGTCTGCTCGAATGACCGATACTGAACGTCCTTCACCCACCCAGTCTTAGCGGTACAATAAAATCGGTAATTTTCTGGCTCGTCTGACATAATATACTGAGCATCTCACGTGCCTCTCGTGCTTGATGGTCTCGAGCTGTGAATGCGGAAAAGAGAGACGTCTATTATTTGGATGCTCATTAACTAATGGAAGGGCCGGGTCGCAAGGCATTCCTCCCTCAACATCGTTTTGCAAGAATGTTTCAAGGTCTCGCCTTACGCAAGCGGTGTTCGTTTCAAACGTCCTGGATTCTGAACTAACAAAAATTTAAATCGTTTCCGAATTGAATTTCTCTCTATATTCCGTGTGGTCATAAACAAAGCTCACAACATGTTAAAGCCTGTTGATTGATGTATTTGCAGCCGCAGGCTGAACTTCTCAATCAATCGCTAGACGAGATATTTCAGAGTGAGAGGGTCTATAATCGCTTCGACCCAGTTTTTGTAGTATTATCGAATGAACTCTATTTGAACGCCAAATAGCAGAATGAGGCTGGTCATTTTCTCGGTTTCTCGAGTCCAACTGCCTACCGTCACCACCAACAGCTTCATCATTTCCTTTATAGGTTCAACTTCACTGCCATCACGAGGCGAGGCTAATTTGCTCTGTGTGTCAGCCAGTCGTTGGACTCTTTTCTAATTCATAAATGTCACCGCGCACGACCCGTTCTTGAAGTACAGCAATTTCTCAATTCATTTTGCCGCGCTGCGAGCTGGAAATAATCTCTTATAGTTTAGCAGTGCCCTTCAATCTCGTTAGAGCATTTATTTATGATTATTGCCAATGTGACCTCAGGGCTTACGTGAGCGTGGTCGGTGGCTTCATTTCTCTCCTGCCCACGCAAACTTGACTATTTTGGCGTTGCTCTTGCGTTGTGTTCCCAGACACAATTTATTCTTTTTCAATAAATTGATTTCTTCTGTATTCAGGCTCTGCTATTTTCATGAGGCTCCATACTCCCCTCTGTTTTCCCCAAATGTTTCTTTCTTTTTAAGATAACTCTTGCATGCCAGTTTCCACAGTACATTACATGCTCCGACTAATTTTTGGCGAAACTTTAGATATTAGGTATCTTACTTTAGATATTAGGTATCCCTTTTGGTGACGGTGAAATCAGAATGCATAACTGATTGTGAACAAGTTGTTTTATGGTTTTCATGCTTGATGACTTACTTCGTTGCAATAATTGAACATCCACTCAGAAACACAAAGTTAATCCCCTCACTCCCAGACGGCTATAGCCACCGTTATGACGCAGTCCACAAAGTGCGGGAACTACCGTCCAGGCTGTTCGAATTTTTTATACGGCAACCTTAACACGTTGCTGGAAGGCGCTATAGTGCACCCCACCAGTGCCGGGAAGGCTGACTACACCAATTACTGTAACGGTCGGTCGTTCATCTTATATTACTCAAATTATAAGCTCCTAAGTTCTCTTCGCCGCTAGCAATCCAAGTTCATCCAAGTTCATTTTACTCCGTACCCTCGAAGGTCACAATAGTTTGTTGTATTTCCTTATGAATTTTTGTTCAGCAAAGGTCGTTTTAATTTGTTCTTGCGTTTGAAGATACTAGCTCATGAGATGTCTTTCTGTTGCGACGCGAGTGAGTTTACGCGTTGGAATATTGACGTCGTGGTTGCTAAGCGCGCTGTTTCGTGTGAAAGCCTAATGTGCCACTTAACTTACAGCCCCAGGCATTGTGAGGTTTTCTCGAAAGTGGCATTCATGGTCATTCAGTGTTGGACAGCTCGGTTAGCTGTGCAAGGTCATCGTCCAGAAAAGTGTTCCGCGCTTCGTGTAGTAGCATCGATATGTTCAAGTGCGTGAATCCTTTGTATAGTAAATACTATGGAATATGGAAACAGTAATGAGTCGATCAGCCCCTTTTCTTGGTGTTGCCCTAGTCCTTCCCCGGCCGACGTCAGTCACGCACAGGCATCAGAGTAGAAGAAGAGGGGAAATAGTTACGTTCATACCCAGCAATTTTAAGAATAAGTTTCTTCACATTCGTTATATGCGCGGTTAGATGTATTAGCAATTGATATGCTCAATTTTAAAATGGGCGCATGTGAGCACAGCTAGCCTCGATATCTTTCCTTTTGTGCAGGTTTGGTTTTTATGCCGCTATGAAAGTTTGTACCTCTCCAAGTGCCGCACTCTGGGGCAGCTGGAAGAAAAATCTGAAATGCTTTTAAAAACTTTTACCCCTTAAAGTAACATTGACATTAGTTCACCTTGTTGCTTGTTGCAAAAAATTTTTAAGATTTGTATTATAGCTTGATGCTTCATGATTAATGCCTTTTGCACATTCGACTCCGCTACATATTTGTACTTCATTCCTCCGCTGATCCCCATTCTGCCAACTGAACATCTGATCCCCATTCTGCCAACTGAACATCTGATCCCCATTCT
>JACJUY010010083.1:0-23682 GCA_014220935.1 Platorchestia sp. MABIK | reverse complement strand
AAGGTCGCCAGGGTTAAGGAAAGGTCGTCAGGGTTGAGGAAAGGTCGCCAGGGTTGAGGAAAGGTCGTCAGGGTTGAGGAAAGGACGTCAGAGTTGAGGAAAGGTCGTCAGGATTGTGGAAGGGTCGCCAGTATTGAGGAAAGGTGGCGATGGCCACGTGATGGTAGCATGGTTATAATTGAGAAAAACAGTCAAGCTCTGATAATAATCACTCTGAGGTAATTATGATCACGTGAGAGGAATAAAGAAATCATAAATAATAATAATTAAAATAAAAATAATAATAATGGTGTGAGTGTCTTGGTTAGCTATCTAAGTGTAAAGGTTCAAAAATACAGGTTGCAAGGAGGAAGACGGTAAGAAGTCAAGAAAGAATGTTTTAGAAAGCACAGTCTATATTTGCGTAGACACATGAGCTTCACTATAGTGGTATAGCACCTTAAGTACTTCAGAGCACAACGAGCGGAAAATAAAATATTGTGTACGATGTACCGTAAATCTGCACCCGAAGTAGTATGCCGGTATTCTACGCAATATTTCCAATACGCTGGAGCTATATTCCTCTTGTAATCTTTTCCTTTTTGCTCGCCGTGAGACTTTAAGGAAACGTAATCACTAGCAGAATGAACAATCTTTTGTAATTTACTCAAAATTTAACTGTGTTTCACAAAATCGATGATTGAAAACTTAGAATAGAAAATTGAGTCAGTTTCGAATGTTAAGGACTGAAAAATAAGACGAGCAAGTTGAAGTCAAAGTGGTACGAAAATTTTACGGTTACTCATTCGTTTGCTGTTTTCAAAATGTTCGCTGATATTGGTACATGAAATTGAAAATAACACCGAAACAAGATTATGTTTTGAAAATACCACGTTGATATGAATGATTCGTGTAGTGAGTCGACACAATTTATATGAAAAAATAAGGGAATAAGTTAGGGTATATTAAGTTATGGTTAGTTTAAGCATCTCTAACCAGAGCAAAGGTGTTCCCTAGAGAGAGGAAGAAGGCAATATCTAGAATGAAATTAAGAGAATGGGGAATCTATGCACAAGGTGTGTTGCCAGACCCACACAAAGCAAGAGTGAAACTGAAAGAAGTCTTCAAAATAAGATAAAAGTTGAAGAAGATGATAATAGGTACTGAAAAAAGGATAGCAGGGAATGGAAAAAATCTCATTCGTAACAAACACCTACTCTATTTTAACAAAAGGGAGGACTAACTAACCTTGGTAACGGGACCTCACATTTTCCCCATGGGTGCGTTATTTCCGATAGATAAAAATAAGAGGCATGTCTCTCCGTGAGAAGAGAGGAAATTAGTAATGAAGTGAAACGTGGGAACAAATCTGGAGAAACAAGACCAGGTGATAAGTTCAGGAATTAAGACCTAGCTAACAAATGCTAAAAATGAGATCTGGGAAGTTAGTACAAAAACTAGGCCATGAAACCCAAGTTCGGAAACTAGAAACTGCAAAATTTATCTCAGAAAAAAAACTGAGGAACAAGTTCATAAAATAAGACCTGGAAATTAAGTATAAAAACTAAAACCAAAGGCATATTCAAGAAATTAGGCTTAAGAAAATGCTTTAAAAATAACCCCTCAGGCATAAGGTGGGGAAATCAGACCTATGAAAAAGTTTAAAAGGAAAACCTGTGAAATAAGTTTAAAAACCAAGACCTCAGGCATAACGTGGGGAAATTAGACCTATGAAAACGTTTACAAAGTAAGTACCTGTGAAATAAGTTTGGTCTTGAAGTTGAGTTCGCCACCGAACTTGAGCCAGGCGTAGCAGACGTGGGATTGGGGGTGCAGCAGCTGCGAGAAGAAACTTTGTGCGCCCTCGAAGGGCGGGAGCCGGTGGGGGGAGGACGCACAGGCCTGGGGGGACATTACGATAATACTTTCAGTATTATAACACTATAATAATAATATGATTATAATAATGTTAACATGAGTTCCATAATATAACATTAATATATAACATTACTATAATATTAATATGAGTTCTATAAAATTATATTACTATAATAATAATACGAGTACCAGCAGTAATAACAGGGAATGTGGTACATCACATAAAACTATAGTGTCAATATTATTACGCCATAATATTAATATAATTAAAATGCAATAACTAATAACTATATCAGTACCAGTTGTAATAACAGGGAATATGGCTCATCACAAAAATACGATGTAAATATTATAACAACACTATAATAATATATGATTAAAATGCAATAACTATATCGGTACCAGTAGTAATAACAGTGAACATTGTACATCACAACAAAACTATAATTTCATTGTAACGCCATTGCACGTGCCGGCATTCCCCGGCATTTACTGAGAAAGCTTTTGAGAAAAGATAGAAAGAAAAAAAGAAAAACAATTTATTTCCAATAAAAATGATAAAGAAACATTTTTAAAAAATTTAAAAAATTTTTAAAATTCATTTTTTTTAAATTCCCTGACGTTTCCCCCCTTTCCTCTATCAGTAAATAAACTCGTTCTTTTGGTCTCTGAGCAATGAGTCTAGTCTTGTACCTACAAGTAAACAATTAAATATTGTCAGTTAATATTACTTGACTTCATTTATCGTAGCTTTCAATCGCCTCTTCTTATCCAGCAGGTAGTCAGTTGATCCCTCTCAAATAATAATTTTGGCGGTTTAGACTTCAAAAACTAGTGCACGAACAGTGTTAACCAAGTCTTCTACAAGAAATTTCCTTATATTCACACCATTTGTTTTGATCAAAAAAGATAGAAATCCCATGGTGCAAGGTCTGGAGAGTATAGGGGATTTGGTAGTCAAATCAATGAGTCCTGTTTTTAATGTGTGTGTTTTTTTTTTGCTCTATGAGGTCCTGCGCTTTCCTGCGCGAAAGTGATACGTGTTCTTATATTTTCATGAACGCGATTTATTTTCCAACGTTTCATGTCTAGGCGCAATCTAAGTCTGACAAAAGTTTAAATATTTGAGATGGTTAATAGCGTGCTAATAAACACTTTGCACAACTTTCATAAATGAATTGCATTTAAATCATCACGCAGCGTCTTTGCTACTGACGTGAGATTGTCAGGTCTGTCAACACAATTCTTGGTCAAGGTATAAATGTGTCAAGTTTGACGGACATCATTACAATTGTCTTCGAAAAAAATAGAGAACCACTCTCGTGTCAACTCATTTAACACTTTGACCGCACCGTGCGGCATCGATGGCCACGTATAGGGGATTTCCATAATGCTGCTGACTGACCAGGAGTCACAAACTCAATATTTATAAACACATAATTAACGCTAAATGAAGGCAAGATCCAGTTAATATTTGCTATTTTCAAAACAGCTTACTACAATTGACTTTAATGAGTTGAATATTGAATTTCAGTTTAACCCATCGTAGTCAACGCGTTTAAGACAATCATACCTTCTCGACATCAGCGTGGAGGTCGTATTGTTCCGACCATGTCGGTGTGGTGTCCTCCTCAACCACAAGTGTCCAGTTGTCAGCCACGGCAGGAGTGCTGCTCAGGTGTAGATATAGCAGCCCAAGAAGAGCGGCAGCCAACGTCACCGTCACCGCCAGTGGGGGACGTGCGCTTCCCTGGAAGAGATCAAAAATTACATTTCAGTTAGGATGATGCGCAACGTGCACAACACTGGCTATCAAATTCGATATAATTCATGGCAGAATATACCCATTTTTGGATGCATCCAATTTGAGCCTGCTCCTATTGATGCACCTGGGGTAAATGATCATTTGCGAGTTGACTTTTTGCGCCACACGATGACCTCCAGAATGCACACCAATACGCTGTCGGCGTTGAGATTCGAACCCAGGACCTTTCGCATGGACAAAGGCACGTTACTCCTAAGCTCTTAGTAGAACGCACAGCTCATGTATATGATTTTATTTGTGTTATAAAAGTGAAAGCGTTGCGCGTGAATATGATGACGCAATAGTACACATTTAAGGGTACAAATTAGCTTAGATGATAGTTTAAAGCCTCCCAAACCGCAACATTTCAAAGAGAGGAAGAAAGGAGCCATTTAGTTTGAGGGAATACGGAATCTATGCACAAGGTACATATAAACATCAAGTTGAGAAATAAATTTAAGAAACATGATGAATGTTGAAGAAAAAAGTAATATGTGCTGAAAAGCAGGACAGCAGCAAACCGAAAAAAGACGGACCGTAGAAAAACAAAAACCTGTTCTATTTCAACAAAATAGCTAACCTTTAGCTCAGGATCTCATACATAATATTCCCCCTAGAAGCGCTAATTCCCATAGATACAGTAGTTGTCTCCCCCTGAGACGGAAGTATGATAGAAATATTTACACAGATCGCAGACATGTTCACTCGGTAGCAGACGACAGATTTTAAATCAACGTAGCTAAACACGATGCATTCACGTGCACTTAGTGCGGTCAACTCCGGAATAACAAACGACATGCAAAGGCTCAAATTGTCCACATAATACGTGTTTAATATTAATGAGGCTATTGTAATCCATTACTCATTGTATTAAGTCAACACATTTTATATTTCTAATGCTGAGGCTCAACATCTACAGCAAGGTGGATATGCAGATGTCAAGTAGATCAACTCGGAGGATATAAAAGATAAGATCAAGTTGACGGATGTCAAGAATAGGAACAACTTGCTAGATATCATAGATAAGATCAACTCGCTGGAAAGCAAGGATTAGATCAACTTGCTGGACATCAAGGCTAACTTACTTGATATTAAAGATTAAATCAACTTGCTTGATATCAAGAATAAGATCAACTTGATGGATAACAAGACCAAAATGGATTTCAAAGATAAGATCAACTTGCTGGGTATCAAAGATAAGATCAAGTTGCTGGATATCAAAGATAAGATCAACTTGTTGGATATCAAATATAAGATCAAGTTGCTCGATATCAAAGATAAGATTAGCTTGCTCGATATCAGAGGTAAAATCAACTCCCTGGATATCAAGAGTAAGATCAAGCCTGGACATGAAGAACAAGATCACCAGGCTGTTTTGGTTTTCGGTTAATTTGAGCATTTCTTGCGAGTGCCGACGTCTGGGAGACATCAAAGACATAATCCTGTTAGAGAATTCTTCGAGCGACCGTGAAAATAGGATTGGCTGTCCAGCGCTTTGGTTCTCACACCGCTGCCTAGGCTGGGCCTTCGAAACAATTCTGTTCAATCAGTTTTTTGTTTTATATTAACTAATATATAATATACTAATAAGTATTATACTGCTTGTACAATTAATATAGTAATAAATATTATGTTGCATGTATAACGAAGGGACCAGTTTTTTCTTTTATATTAACTAGTATATAACACACTAATAATTATTATACTGCATGTACAACATAAAATAGTAATAGATATTATATTGCATGTACAACGGAGGGACTTAACTTCTTGTGTTTCATATCTCAATACTGATTGTTATGAAAACTCATAACCCGAGCTAGTACATTAATCAAAGATATGAACTCCGAAACACTTGATTCAAAAGATATGAACTCTGAAACATTTAATTTAACTCACAGGATAAATGAAACTAACATTTCACGGGTAAAAAACGTTTCACGCGCAGTAAAACCAACTCAAGCTCGAAAATATCACCGCGATATATAACAAATGATTGATATTTAGGAATTGATATCAATGAATACGCTCACATCCAGCGTACACCAAAGGCAGGTGTCCTGAAGTACGTTAATTGTCAGTACAGAGATCAAGTCGATTAATGTACGTGAACTTCTGTGAATTTAGGTGACAACGTTCTTAGGCCAAATCTCAGTTAAGGTTTGCTCATAATAATGAGTACCTGTACGTTAATTTAGACATTCGCTTAATACGTGTACTGCTCGTGAAAGGCGATATATGGGGAGCATAAAATTTCGGCTTTGAATGAAGGAAAACCTTCAACAATATTTATCGAGGAACTGCAGTGTTGGTCACCGAAGAAACTTCAGCAATTATAAGCACGAAAATTCAGCATTTGTTAGCAAGAAACTTCACCTTTGATTATCAAGAAAATTCACCATTTTAAACAAAAACTATTACCATTGATTTTAGCAAGAAACTTCAGCTTTGATTAGCGAAGAAATTTCCTCATAGATTATTAAGTATATTCAGCCTCCATTTGCGAGAAATTTCACCATCGATCAGGGAAGAATCCGTGGCTTTCACTACGTTGAAATTTTCAGCCTCACTTAACCCTCGTTCGACCAACGTCTTTCTGAAGGGTTTTAGGAATCCACTCACACCGTTATTTTACTTTAAATGTTTCGATGAAAAGTTCACATTTACTGGCGTTCACGCATTTCAATTCAACATAAATCAACGTAATATTTAAACAGAAACAACCTCACTGAGACGAATGCTCCCAGGGGGGGGCCTCTGCGGCAGCAACAAAAACAGTTCAATATACATCTTAAACTGAAATGAAATGTCACTCCTCATGCAAGTTTAAGAAGCAATAATCGCAAATTATGTATTAATCACTGCTCTGAAAATGTTTCTCAAAATCAAACCTAGGACAAACTCCATTATTCAAGTAATTATGAGTGGCACTTAAAAGCAGTTTTCAGAGGGTTTACGATGATGGGTTCAAATTTAAGTAATCTTAGTGAAATCGGTGCTCAGAAAAACTCAAGGCACCGAATTTCTAAGTGTAAATTTTGGCGGTGTCACAGAATAAATAGACACAAGTCTACTGGACTTTGTGTTAAATGCGCATATCACTCCATGCTTCATGTGATCAACGCGCACTCCCCTTCTCGCTCCCCGATGATCTACACCCAACATGTTCCACATGTTCCATGATGACCTACGCCCATAATACTCAATGCTCCATTATGTCCTACACGCATAATACTCAATGCTCCATTATGTCCTACACGCATAATACTCAATGCTCCATTATGTCCTATACCCACAATACTCAATGCTCCATTATGTCCTACACGTATAATACTCAATGCTCCATTATGTCCTACACGCATAATCCTCAATGCTCCATTATGTCCTACACGCATAATACTCAATGCTCCATAATGACCTATACCGGTAATACTCAATGCTCCATAATGTCCTACACGCACGCTCCTCCATGTTCCATGATTCTACACATCAATCGCTTTATGCTCCATAATGATCAATACGCACTCCACTCAACATGCACGCCACTCCATGCTCCTTGATGATCTACGCATTTATCATGCCATGCTTTACAGTGATCAGCACGCACTCCACCCACTTAACACTCCACATTTTACATACTACACACGCACACCACTCCATCCACCATAATGACCACGCACATCACTCCATGCCTCATAACAACCTACACGCACCGTGACGCACGCCACTGAACATATTAGTCGTTCATAACAAAGTCTATTTTGGATAGCAACGATGTTACGGCAGTGCTTTACAAGACGTTCATTTCAAGTATTATTTAATGCTTGGTATTTGACCTCCAGTTTTGGTAGACGTAGTGGCACTCACCCCACTTGTCTTCGCTGATTTAGCTCCAATGTCACTCCAGTTGACCATGGCGACGACAGATTGATAAGTGCGAGAAATCTTCCAACGAATTTCAATCGTAATTAAATTATTCTGTTTCCAAGCGGCAGTCTGTTTATTGCTTTGTTCGGAAATAGAACCGGCCGAGTTTTTATATTCGACCTACGGTAAAGGACATTGTCAGGATCAATCAAAATGACAACTAAGTTCCGTCCTGATAGTAACCCAAACTTAACTGCAACATGAGTGGCACAAAAATGAAGAAATGCCTTCATCATATGAGAGTGAATATTCAGGAGAAACAAATATCAATCAATTATCCGCAATAAGAATTTGTATCTTTGAAGCGAACCGAAAAAGTGGTGTGCTGAAATCACATGAGCCACCGGTGGTCACTCAGGGAGTTTTCATAATGGTACTGACCGACCAGTAATCACAAATTCAATTTCCATAAATACTAAATTAAAACTAAATGTAGGCACGATCCAGTTAATGTATACTATTTTACATAACTGACTTTGAATTTGAGTTGAATATCAAACTTTAGTTTTACCGGCCGCAGTCAAAGTGTTAAAAACTTCAATACATTTGACTTAAAGTGCGCTCACTTCTTTCATCCTCCTTGACAGTTACATCGCAGTTCACTTCTGAGAGCATTACGCTTAAAAATAACACTTTAGATTCGTTGGATTTATTTAACCTTGATTCAATCGCAATCGATATCCAATGTGCGCAACATTTTTCTAGTTTCTAGCGTCAATACATATAAATCCCTGAGTTAGACTCAAATTGAACCGCTGTTTTCGAGTCAAGAACTTTCACTCGAGCCTGAATTGACGCTTACGCGCGTGCTGGTGAATTACGTATTCGTGAGCTCCAGTTCATTCTTTGGAATACTGAGAAATTCTCAACGTACAGATGGAGTGTATGAGGCGGCCAGGACTTATTAATCAATATCGATCGGAGGCTGACAAAGGCGGCGCGAGTTACTTCAAAACGTCGAAGTTCGCGTAAATGGCATGTCTAGATCACCTCACGGAATATCTGCGCTAAGATAGTACAACCAGGAAGATTTTGTTCCAAAGGAAATAGTGCGTTTTTACCCTTGCCGGAAAACTGGGCTGCCACACCAAATGGCATGTCTAGATCACCTCACGGAATATCTGCGCTAAGATAGTACAACCAGGAAGGTTCTGCCCCTAAGGAAATAAAGCGTTTTATCCTTGCCGGAAAACTGGGCTGCATGTGTGTTGTGAAGACGTGGTCGAATAACACAGGCCAGTCCATCAGTTGCGGAACCCTGGTACTGGGAAGCTCATACTTAATTCCTTGACAGCAATACTGTGTCGTGATCATTCAAAAGTTTCTTTCCAGAGTTGCTGATTTCTGGCGCAGCTGAGCTGAAATCATTTTTGTACACTGCACTATCGTATTTAATATTGATACGTTTATGGTAATAATTTTAAAAGATTTATGCCAGTCCATTCCTTGGTGCTTTTCTTCCATACGATTTGTGTGATGTACTAAAATTGTACATCGATTGCGATAAGCTACGGAGTTAGTAAACGGTGTAGTTAGCATATATTCACAAATGCTAATGGTAGTTTCGATGTACACAGTTCCATCAATACATTATTTTTTGTCATGGTAGGTCTGCAATACATTCGAACATGACTTTAAATTTGCCATGCTTCGTTGCATGACTGAGTAGTGGCAACTCTAGTGTCATGCGGTAACTTTCTGTGCACTGTTCATATTTTAAACGACTTTTTGCGCACCATATAATGTTCACAGTTTTATAAATCCCTTTCTATACACAGTATTGTGTTCATGTTTTAAATAAATTCATGTACATTGTATTGTGTTCATATTTTAAATAATTTTCTGTACTCCGTATTGTGTTCTAATTTTAAATAACTTTCTGCGCTCTATATTGTGTTCTTACTTATTTTAACCAGTAAAATTAGTCCATTGTCGCTCGGGTTAGGTCCTCTACACGTAGAAAGAATACTACCTAACTTTCAACTCTAAAAAGCCTCTGAATAATATTCGAATGAGAAGTGAAGTGTTTGATTTGGTACGTCTTGTTATCAGAACGGTCAATAAATTTTTAAATCCTACTAATTTCAATCTTCATTCATCAACTAAAAATCGTCGAGACCTGATGGAGCTTGCGATCATTTCAAGTATGCTTCATTAAGTTTTTTTTTCACTTCCATCGCGCGACCTTCAAATGTTCCAAATTACCAGAACAATAATTTTAGCTCCTTAATACACAATGAATAGATATAATTTAACGATTTTCACCCAGTAACTTCATTTTTCTGCTATTTGATTTATCAAAATTAGTTCACCTATTTCAATTCAATTATTTTGTTTTGCTTTTATCTAAGTTATCAAAAATGGCTGGACGATTCTTTAACTTTTGAGCATTTATAAATAATCTTGTATTAACATACTTCTGTCTCAGCTTCCATTTTAAGCTTTGCTACAATAATTCCAAGTCATAATAATTCAAGGTTCAGTTTCGAGCACCGCCACTGACCACGCAACATGGCGTGGACTGTCGCCGGTGGAAAACAACACGACGATCATGTGAGTAGGTATCTTACTGGTGGCAAATTATCGAAATCCTTAACGTTTAAAAATTACTAACGCATGAAAAATCTCGCCTTCGGAATCGGAGGATTTCAAAATCCAATTCTCGCTGTAATGGAACACTTCATAGAGCAACTTAAATTTGGAATTAAATGCGGGTCAAATATTTGTACATTTTACCTATCATGATCAACCGAGTTTTCAAAATTACGATAGTAATATTTTGACCCAAGATATTCAATTCGATTGCTTCAACATTTCACATATCCTAGTAACTTCCAAGTACAAATAACATTAAACACTCAAAGTGCTTGCTACTCATCTTTAGTTTTATGTTACATACCTCTTTAATATTATAGAAGAAGCAGGTCGAACTCCACCAGACCAAACTTCGGAGCGCAGCCCCAAAGAAACTTCTAGTCCCCGCCACGGTGAGCGTAGTACTACTCTGCGCAGGCGCGTACTACTTCGGAATGCGCAGGCCTTCAGAAGAGACTCATTTCACGTTGAAGTTCAATGACGTGCTCAAAGAGGTTTGTATGATTACGATAAAAGAATATATCATAAAAGAAATGACTACATGATGAGTTAATCTATTTGGTACCAATTGAAGCATTTTGGTTTTTGGAACTGCTCTGGATTGCAAAAAACGTGTCGGAAATTTTAAGGCTTAAATCTTTTTTTCCAAAATCAGTTCCCCATAGTCCAGGTACTAGTGTAATAACTAATATATCATGCATACAAATAGTGCATGATCCAATCCCTTTGATCCCAAGTGATTTCATTCTCACTATGATTAATTAGCCATGCATTAGCTTGCCAATGAACTTGGACGTGATCTAACAATGTTTGCATAATTATTATTTCAGTGCGAAAGGTGTAACGAAAATAACTAAGAATTAATAAATAACTAAGAAAGAAGCACATGATTAATACAACTTTATGTTTTCAGGTGTGCAGAAGCCCAAAAATATCCATTCCTCGCTATGAAGGCGTTGAGACCTTCTTCCAGTTCCTCACCAACCCCGACGTTAACTTCTGTTACTCCTGGATCGAGTTCGGCGGCGAGAGACTACCGGTCTCTGCCCAGGTCAATGTCTTTTTTTAATTATTAGATTTTCAATGTATCCATTCAGTAGATTTTCAATGTATCAATTGATATAGGTTTTCAATGTATCCATTGATATAGGTTTTCAATGTATCCATTAATTTGGGTTTTCAATGTATCCATTGGTTTGGTTTTCAATGTATCCATTGAAATAGGTTATCAGTGCATCCATTGATTTAGGATATTTTCTTTTTTGCATCTCAAATTCTCGTAAAGGTGATGAAGAAGAAATGTTTTGGAAATGTTTAGTGAGGACATTTCAAGCCTAGCATTATTATTTATCAATTATGAATTAATATAATAAGGAAGTAAAAAAATTTATCAGTGATCAATTTACGATGAAAAAATCAAATCAAACCAGCGGAATTAAATTTACGATGTGAATTATCTCTAAATTAGTATTGTGAAGAAGTAGATAGAACCTTGATTGAATTCAATGCATTCAAAAAGCAAGGAATAAAGGCACACAAAATTTTAAAATTATTAAAATTAAAATTAAACGTTGCCGTAACTACACAGCTGGCAAGCGTAACTTCCAATGTCATTTCCGCTTCGGATTCGTTTTGAACGGATTTGTCGGACGTCGGATTCGTTTTGAAAGGATGTGTCGGACGACTAATTCGTTTTGAACTGACTTGTCGAATTCGTTTTGAAATTCCGGCCCCTGTGCAGAGCGAAGAAGAGTGCAACGATGAGGTGCGCAAGGCCAAGTTCATGTGCTTCAATGACGAGTACGAGATGAACCTGGACCCGTGCCTGACGTACTCCTTCGGGAAGGACCTGGACAGCCAGTTCGAGAGGGACATGCACCTCTTCAGCTGCGAGACTCACGCCTTTGACACATACGTACGTGCCCGCACTGAGCACCTAAATAGCAGTCGACAACCGCATGAAAATAGCGGTTGATAACGGAATGAATAGCTGTTGACAACCGCATGACAATAGTATATATATATATAGTTGACAACGGCAGAAATAGCAACCGATTAGCGCATGAAAATAGTAGTTGACTATCGCGTAAAATAGGAGTTGACAACCGCATAGAAATAGCAGTCGACAATACTTGAAAATAGCGGTTGGCAACGGTAGAAATAGCGGTCGACGACGGCATCGAACGTTGCCGAACTGCATTGTCCGGTGCCGTTGTCGACTACAATTTTTGGTTTGGAAAAGAATGTTGGGAGATACCGGTGAACAGGCTTCCAATATGTTACATTACTATTCCTTAAGTGGCGGAGGTTCGAACGACTATGTGCGTGTGAACTGACACCCACATGCATGCATGTTGTTGTTATGGTACCGTACAATTGAGCACAATCAAAATCATTCACGTTTATAACGCGGAAGGATGTATGTGGCTATGTATATACATATTTTTATTCACCGCTGTCGGTGAATAATCTACTTTTGCGCCTGTGTGTTTATTCAGGTTCATATTTTCCTAAATGAGGTACGTCAGAACAAATCCATGCGGATGCATGTTATACCATAATTTAATGAGGTTTTAGCATCCTTCACGCGTAGCACGTCAAATGAATATTTAAACGTATAATTCGTACCACGTTCTTGTAATGCTGAATTATTTTCAAATTATTGGTCCAGACGCCTATGAATCTTTAAAAAATATGAAGATCTAAATACTCAACGCATGAATATCAATTCCATCATAGATTGAACAAAGGACATTCTGACACGAAATCCGGATGTTTGAGCGATGCACGTTACCTTTAAAAGATAATTACCAACAGATTTTCTAACAAGATTGCCAGGTCGCCATGAATTCTGGTACTGAATTCTGGTACGAACATTCCCTAATTAATCTCTATAATATATGATGTCAATTGCGTTATAAAATTTCATGTTCAGACGCAAGAGTAACAAATATTTCGCGGTTGATTTTGCCAACAAAATTTCCAACTCTTAAATCAATGTTAATTCTAAATATTGAAACGAGTTCGACTTCCAATCCAGATCGAAGAAGGCGAGCATGTACAGCGCTCTGAATTCTGGTACGAACATCGTTGGGACATCGCCGAATTCCCCTACGATATTCCCCCTGGGGAAAAGCTCAACCCCGTCAAGGATGAGGTAGATTCAGGGGTTTCTAACCTACCTACATTCCGTCGGTCCTTGGACTTCATCCTGACGATGCTCCGACACGAAGGGCGCGAGGTGAAGTTTGTGAAGAGCGACCTGCAGGGGCGCGAGTGGATCTTGCTCAAGCAGCTGATCACGTATAATCACCTCGCCGACTTTCGGCAGGTACGGTGTCATCTTTGTGCCGATCGATATTTTCAGATTTATTTCTAAGTCATGAGAGGGATTGAGGTCATTTAATGCTGGTCAATGCTTTCATATTTATTTGATAGCAATTTAGATTTAGATAGCGTTAGATGTGCGTGGACGACACTAGGAGCACATTATGAGTTAGTGTGATACCAATGCGATAAACGCATTGGTCCACCGTGCCTTGTTCACTAACGTGTTGTGAGCACTAATGTGTAAGAAATAGAGGCCTTTGTTCTGAAACGAAATTCTTCCAGAGATTTGAAGAGCTCAAGCGACGGAGATCTATAGTCTGATCGAGTCTGGTTTAATAATAGCCTTGTTTGATCGTAATTCATTGAATATGTACAGAATATTCACAGCAAACTCATGTTTTGAAAAACATTTTTGGTAATATTGACATAGAAGCTAGTAATGTTCGTTTTTTTGTGGAAAAGCTCGTAGGTTCGATGTCCATGAACGCTACCTCGGTGGTTTTCCCCATTAGGATGAGGGAAATCTCGCCCAGTGTCCCCACTGGACCCAGGTGTTTGAAATGAATACTATTTCCCCCTGACAAAACAAGCAAACAAATAAACATCGGCATCTAAGGATGCTGTATTTCCAATCATGCCTGATACATATCACCTTGTACATTGGTTTTCAAATGCCGTATTATTAACACCAGGTCGCCATGACTGTTTCCCCATTTCAAGACCGGTTCCCATTTAAGACACCTGGGTAGAGTGGGGTATTGTGCTTTGAGTTCTTCTCCCTATACCCAACGAAGAAAGTCGCCACACAGTGCCGGGATTCGAACCCTCGACATCTTTATAGAAGGGCGAGTTCTTCAACCACTCGGCTACGACGAGCACCCTGGGGTAACCATCTTCCCGTTCCAGGGTTAGCTATAACGGATCTGAAGAACCCGTTTACGAGAGGATATGGAGAGCCTTGATAATAAATAAAATCTCTTCATTGTGTTCAGATCGGTCTGCGTGTTCACCTACCGCCGAAAACCAGGACCATGACGTCAGAGGCTCGACATGAAATTTACGAGAAGCTCTACGAGGTTAGTAAAGAAGAAGTCAGATTTTTTAGCAATGCAAGTAGTTTTAGCAATGTTGGCAGCGTAAGTTATTCTCAATACCCTTGGTTAAGTTAAGTAGTATAGAGTGTAGCGTAGCCAAGTCCATTTAGAAGAATTTAGGCCATCAGCGGTACCGCAACGACGATGTAAAAAATCAAAATTCAGCCAAATTGGAAGTTTTTAACTACACTGGTAAATAATGGGGTAATACTACACTCAATGTAGTCTTTTGGAGGTTGTATTAATTTGATAATATAGCCGTGCGATCGCATTTTAGAAGATACTCCAGATGATATTTCTTCCATCAAGAGTACCGTTAATAATGTTTCTCTATATACTCCGTTGGTTATTCAATATCATGCATTTAGTAGAGTTAAATAACGTCACTTAAGGAATATTCGTTGTTTTCAGTGCTTTTGTATGTGTTGTGAAACCTATCCGTTGATTGAAATTGACATCACGAAAAACGATGAGGTACCGTGCGAAGCTGAATGGAACTGATATTAATGGTAATAACAATATTGTCATACTTCTGTGTTAAAGTGTAATTTACTAATCTTTCACGAAAAAAAAATCATTTAGTAGCATGGATATAAGTACGTAGTATCGTTACGTAATTCTCGGGCAATTCAAAACTTTTAGTACTACACAATCTAACTTTTTCGCCGCCTGCATGCATGTTTTTCGCCGCCTAAGAGATTTAAGCGATTAAATCGAAAAACATGCATGCAGGCGGCGAAAAATTTAAACTGGGTATGACCAGAGAGTGGTGGCATAATAACCAAAAATTTGTGGTATTATAATTAACCTTTAGCAGGCTGATAACCAGTTTCATTGTTCAAAGGTTATATGATACTCCAGAAATGCTACGCCAGCATGTGTAGTGCAAGGCGAGTGTGATAAGGAAAACTGAACTTTTATCCCGAAAACTGGGCGAAAATAGTAATAAAATTTCACAGTCAATCTTTAAATTACACATCATTTCAGATGTGCAAGCCTCAACTAATGAAGATAAAAATTAATCCCAGTTATCGATAAGTTCATGAAAGTTTTATGTTATTTAAACAGAATAACAGAATTTTAAAACATGTAAAGCAGTACAGAAAATTACAGCAGGAAAAACAACCGCCTTGATATAGGAATAATTTTATGACCCATAACGCGAAGATCAACTGCAGTGCAATATGGAGTAATGTCCTCCACTGCTTTACGACTTTTTTACCTATAACGCCAGGATGGACTGTAGTGCAATATGGTGCAAAGGAACATAACCTATGTTTTTCTGCAGACGTTTCCGTATAAGTCAAGAGTCTCGCAAGATGTAGAGTTAAATAACATGATCTATGTTTTTTTGCAGACGTTTCTGTATAAGTTAAGATTCTCGGACGGTGTATAACGCAAGGATCGACTGCAGTGCAATAAGAAGTAATTTTCTGCACTGCTTTACGTTTTTATGACGTATAACTCAAGGATAGACTGCAGTGCAAAATGAAGTAAAGCCCTGCACTGCTTTACGTCTTTATGACCTATAACGCCCGAATCGATTGTATAGTGCAATGTGGTGCAAGGGAACATAACCTCTGTTTTTTTGCAGACGTTTCTGTATAAGTCAAGATTCTCGTATGATGCATAACAACTAATCTAAAGTAAGATGGTTCAAAGAAACAAAATCTGTGTTTTTTGCAGACGTTTCCGTATAAGTCAGGATTCTCGTATGAAGCTTAACCACTAATATAGTGTAAAATGGCGCAAAGAAACAAAATTTTCGTTTTTTCAGACGTTCGAAGGTCTGTCGTGCCTGGGGTACAGATACGTGCTCAGCAGACCCATCAAGTACTACAAAGGCGGCCTCCGCGTACCAGAGATGAACAGGACGTTCTTCCCGGCGTACGAAATTAACTTTGTCAAGGATCTCAGTCTCTACGCCGACCCCGCGTCTGCTGCTGCTAAACACTAACACGTTGGGTTAAACTGAAGTACAATATTCACCTCAAATTAAAAGTCAAAAGTTCTTAGTGATTTTATAAATACCAGACATAAACTTGGGTCCGTTAAATACCATTAATTTTGAAAGATTGTTACAATTTTTCAAGCGATCCATCGCTGAGTCGGTTCGCAGCAGGAAGAACTTAAGCACGACCCATCGATGGGTCGTATCGCAAGCAACGTACTAACTTTCTGTTCTCAGAGGGCCGAAATTAAAAGTAGAGATAGCTCTGCAAAGACGCTAACCATCAGTTATATAAGGAGGTAAAAACAGAACCATGGAGGCATTCCAGGAAAATTATCTTCAGATCTGATGTGGACAAAATTGCGAGTAGAAGTATTGTTGGAACTCATCTCCTTCTAGAAGGGGGGATAAAATGAAAAGTAGAGGTGCTGTTGCATGGAAGCTAATTTTCTGATATCAGGACAAAATAGAACTTTTGAATGCTAATCTTTTGTTTTATTTAGGACGAAATAGAACGTTTAGAGGTGCTACTGAAAGTTAATTTTCTGCCAGGTCAAAATAGAACTGTTGGATGTTAATCTTTTATTTCGATAAGGATGAAATTGAATGCAAAGGCACCGCTAGCAGCAAGTTTTGTGTCTTGCGAAGGATAAAAAAAAACAGTTTATTTCCAATAGAGATGGGACAAAATTACCATCATTGGTTTTTAAAATATCTTAAAGTTAACACACTTAAATGATACACACACACGAGTATTGTAATACCCATGTCACTAGTCGAAAAATGATTGAGGGCAATGTACTCCTAATCTTGCTTAAACTACATTTGATGATACATGTAATGATAATTATAAGAGATAACACAACTTCATGACTTTTGACAGTTTACATATACATGACATAAAACTTCGCAATTCTTGACGCCAGGAAATACTCTATGAATCGCTTGTTTCGGCCGATGTTCAAAAATGTCATTTCAAGGAAAGCGTGAAAAAAATATATATATATATAAGCATGTTGAACACGAGGATTACAAGTTTTGTATTTCTAATTAAATCATTTTAACATAACGATCATTAGTTGATAAGCATTTAATTTAAATATAAATGGATGATCACACAAAAATGTAAAATTGTTACGGGAATGCTTTACAATAATAAAGAGATGACGAGTTCGGTAATGTTACAAATTGAGAGTGAACAGAAAGAGACCATTATTTCTAGCTAAAAATGCCAGTTGTCGGTTTAGTACACACATGTGCATATAGACATGTAAATATATACACATATAAGTGCACATGCATACCTCCGCACATGCATACACCTAACACGTGAACGTACACAAATACATTTCTATGCATCGAGGAAATCCCAATACATACGCGTTCCTTAAAATGCTGTGCGATGTACTGAAATATAGGTTAATGAGCAAAGGAAATTCGTGACAACTTTTTCAGTTTGTGTTGCTGCTTACAATTTCTAATGGAATATTGTAACGATGTTCAATTGAATATTGTATCGAAATGATTATTGGGTCATAAGCGTCTGATTCATCATATGTGGGTGATCGCGCAACAAATATATGTATATTTTTTATAAATACTTTATAATAATGAAGTGAAATGAAGTATTACGTAGTGACACATTCACCCATCTACGCACGCATAGCGTGCACACGTACACACATACACAAGTAAGCGCATGGTGAAGTAGAACGCATGGTAGAATTTTGGGCCTGAGACGAGCGGAGTGACTTTTTTGTGCTCGTCGTAGCCGAGTGTTTAAAGAACCCGCCCTTCCGTGAAGGCGTCGAGGGTTCAAATCCCGGCGCTGTGTATAGGGGAAAAACTCAAAGCACCATACCCCACTCTACCCAGGTGTCTGAAATGGGTACCGGTCTTGACCGGGGGAAGCCGTCCTGGCGTCCTGGTGTTAGTTTTAAGGCATTTGAAAAACTAACATACAAGGTGATATGTATCAGGCTTGATTAGAAATAAAGCATCCTTAGATGCCGATGTTTGTTTGTTTATGTTTTTAGACTGCTACCCGAGTCCTGAGCCGTCAGACCGCAGTCAGGTCCAGGCATCAGAGTAGATGGAGAAGAGAAATAATTACATTTACTTTTGAATTCCTTTATTTTTCGTTCATGGCTACGTAATATGTGTACAAAATCTGATAGAAAACGACATAGCAAACTCATTTTGCACGAAGAAATAAAAAATGGAAGCTGTTGAAATAATGCACGTCCTGAGGTACAGTTGAAGGAAAGGTATACGGTTTACGTTCGATTGTAAAAGAAACACTAGAGATATAAGAATCACAAAGATGATCAATTTGAATGAATAATTTAAATTAAATTAAATTAAATTATAAAACATGTTAACCGCCATGTACGTATTAAACTAAAGTTCAATAATCAATTCAAATTTAAAGTCAATAGTAGTAAGCAGTTTTGAAAATATAAACATTAACTAGATCATACCTTTATTCGGCTTTGATTAAAAGTATTAATGAAAATTGAGTCTGTGACTATTGGTCGGTCAGCGGCATTATGAAAGCTCCTTCCGTGTACCACCGGTGGCTCACATGGCGGTTAACTTGATAAAGCTCATATAAACCTCTGCAGTTACGCATGGATACGAATATGTCGGTCATTTTAGAAATGTTACCAGCATGAGTTACTGATGTCAATAAAGAAACGACAAGCTATTTGCGTATTCGCTGTCCCTGCAACATCAGGCGGAAAGTAGATCACTGAACTGGGCCGTACTTTCAAACAATTTACAACATCAGGAGAGTAAATCACTGAACTGGGCCGAACTCTCAAACAATTTACGACGTCGTAGCGGCACACCTGGCAGCACAAGTTCTTCTAAGTGAAATTGGTATATTTTTGAAAAATCTGGCCCCTTGAAAATATAAAATAACGTTGACTCCGGTCATGAAAGATTATGATAGAACGAGATTAGTATGTAGACGAGTTAAAGAGTAGAGTAAACTTACGAGCTACGAGTCAAAATTGATCATTTTCCAGAAAATAATAGCGCTGTACTTATTGAACAATTATGTTGCGACTTGCTATAATGGTCGTAAATAAAGTGGGGAACATTAATTGTTAGAGGCAAGCTAACAGAGTAGTGCATTGATTAAATTTACTTCTGCTGAAAAGATAGTTTTCATTCTCACAGAATTTTCACAGGCCATTGCGGTCGATTCTTTTGTGTGGCGACATTGAAGGAAAAATTACAGCTTTAACTATCGATTACTCTCGTTAAAAATACAAGAGCTAGAGAGAGACCGACCTTCATGGCTTTCTTTACATCACACAAGACCACCTGGGTCCAGCTGCTGATGTGATTATTATTATTAGAAAAAATATTCTTCTTAACATAGATGTTAGCAACAGACTCTACCTGCAGAAAAGCGTGTTGGAATTTTAAAATAAGCGTGGTGTTGTAACTAAAGCAGGAGTGTTGAAGTTTGTCTTATGGCATCATTTTTATCATTGTTTAACGACCAAACTTCTCAGAGTTTAACAAGTAAATGAATTACGCCATCTCAATTAACATTCATGCATACATGGGTCTAACACGGACTTATAATGCGACGAGAGTTGATAGAAAAGTAACAGTGCAGCGAATCATTCGCAGTTGATGAAGCAAATGATCAGCTGAAAGACATGTAACTGACATAAGAATAGAAAGAAAGAAAAACCGTTAATTTCCGAGAAAGTTGACCCATGAAATGAGTAACATCTTGAGTTTTAAAGGGATAACAGTGAAGCCGACCGTGTGCGTGCATTTCAAAGACACAATCCAACTGTGACTTCTTGTTCAACTCCAAGGTGAAAGGGATTAGATGCCCTCGTACATTACACACCAAAGCGCACGTGCTAGAATCCGACGACTGACGTGTACTTAAGCAGGTAAGTGCGTAAGTGGGAGCCTCCTTACGGTCCGTCATAAGTGGATCGATCCTGGCTTGAATGCCTGGACAATCTTTGAACTTACCTCCCCCTGTACTTAGTGAACTAAGGAGCGGTTCCTGCTCGTTGTGCTGGGCCGGAACGCATTCCTGGGAATCGTTCCTAGCAATCATCTCTCAGGAGGACTGGGAATCATTCTTAGCAATCATCCCTCAGACGGACTGGGAATCATTCTTAGCAATCATCCCTCAGAAGGACTGGGAATCATTCTTAGCAATCATCCCTCAGGAGGACTGGAAATCATTCTAAGCAATCATCCATCAGAAGGACTGGAAATCATTCTTAGCAATCATCCCTCAGAAGGACTGGAAATCATTCATAGCAATCATCCCTCAGGAGGACTGAAAATCATTCTTAGCAATCATCCCTCAGGAGGACTGAAAATCATTCTTAGCAATCATCCCTCAGGAGGATGTTCAAGCAATTCACGCGGCAATGCTGGAAGTGGAAGTTCTTGTCTACTTGGCTACGCTGTGAGCTGCAGTGCTTAGCGTAAGACAACAACACTGAGACGGACATAAGCTGCCAGCTGCACTGATACGACGACGTAAATTGGTCGACTCTGGCATTTGCTCAGGCCTCGCCGTAGGGTCCTAATTTCAGCAATCGAAAAAAATTTGAAAATTTATTTACGAAGTGACACGGTCGTAATGAAATTTTCGTAATTTTGTTTTAGAATGAAGAATGAAGCAAATGAATGTTCCTGGTTTCCTTAAAATCTGTGAATTGTTTTACATATTTTACATTAAACATGACACAGGTTTTACATGCTCACAGCAGCTTGAGTAGCCGACTGCGAGGTAATGTGATTCAATCTCGGTTCACATTCCGTGATATCGTCTGAAGCTGTTGAAATTTACTTTGGGCGAACGAAGAAGCCAGAGTTTTCATGACATATTTTCAAGAATGAAACCTTAACTCAATTTTCACATTAAGCTTCCTGATTTAACCTTTTATCTTCATTGCCTTACCCGTTACCCCAACCTCTCACCCTCAGTCATTACCCTCACCACAGCGTCCCTCATCCGTACTCGCGCCAGTATCATCTACGTCACCCTCACCCGTGCCCGTATCGTCCACCTCACCCTCACCACCCGTGCCCGTATCGTCCACCTCACTCTTACCAAGGTCAGCCACTACACCCCTCAGTAAGTCATCCCATTAACGTAATCCATACCCCAATACAGCCTCATTAGCCAAGAACCCCTCACCCCCGTCACCCCCATAACCACGACCCACACCCCTCAGTCAGAGGTCATGAGCTGGACGCGACAAATGACCTGTCGAAGTACGGCACTTGTGCGCAACTGCCTCCGCTCACGACATCGTCTGGCACGAGAGCGCTGCAACATGAAGTTATTGGAGCGCTGTGAGTGTGTGGACTCTGATGCGTGGTGGCAGGAAACATGAAGTTATTGTTGCGTGGTGGTAGGAAACATAAAGTTATTGTTGCGTGGTGGTAGGAAACATAAAGTTATTGTTGCGTGGTGGTAGGAAACATGAAGTTATTGCAACATGAAGTTATTGGAGTGCTCAGAGTGTGTGGACTCAGATTCGTGGTGGTAGGAAACATGAAGTTATTGCAACATGAAGTTATTGGAGTGCTCAGAGTGGGTGGACTCTGATGCGTGGTGGTAGGAAACCTGATGTTATTGCAACATGAAGTTATTGGAGCGCTCAGAGTGTGTGGACTTTGATGCGTGGTGGTAGGAAACATGAAGTTATTACAACATGAAGTTATTGGATCACTCAGAGTGTGTGGACTCAGATTCGTGGTGGTAGGAAACTGCAGGTTTAGGGAAATGGAATCGTGTTTTTCGTTGGTGTGGAAATGACTTCATCTGTGTAGTGGCAGGAAATGCAGGCTTAAGAAAATGAAAACGGAACTTCATCTGCGTAGTGAAAGAAAAATGCAGATTTCAGAATATGGAAATGTAACTTCATCTGAGCAATGATAGAAAAATGTAGGTTTAAGAAAATGGAATCGTTTTTTTTTGCTGATATGGAAATCACGTTATCTGCGCAGTGATAAAGAAATACAGAGTTAAGGAAATGGAAACGAGTATTTTGATGATGTAGAAATGACTTCATCTGTGTTGTGATAAAGAAATACAGGTTTAAAAAAATGAAATCGGGTCTTTTGTTGATATGGAAATGTCACCTGCGCAGTGATAAAGAAATGTATAGGTTTAAGAAAATTGAAACAGGCATTCTGCTGACGTGGAAGTAGAGTCATCAACGTGCATAGAAAAATAAATGAACGCTTGTTCCAATCTTGTCAGTACATTAAAAGCACAACATTGGACAATAGAACAGCTAAGAATTTAAAATAAAAAATACAGAGAATGGTCGGACCCAGGCCAATTTATGCAGCTCGGTAATATGGAGAATAATTCTAGTTATTAAATGTGAATGACGCAATATTCCTTGAATTTAATGCAGCTTAATTTACACAATACCGACTGGAAATCAACAGGCCACAGCATGATTGCTTGGGACTAGTGACAACATCTTAATCAAATTACAAGAAATAACGTGCAGGTTCTGTAAAACTCTAATGATTACAACACTGAAGGTCGTGTCATCAATTTAGAGCCATAATCAAGTACATTTTTCGGAATTTTCTTCAATTTCGATAAAAATAGGAGAGCAAAAATCGATGAAAAAAATTTTCATTATACTGGGAACGTTTCGGGCTAATACCCATCATCAGCTCATTAAAAGAATCTGACATATATCACTGAAATAGAAATGAACGTAGATGTACAAACAGACATAAACACGAAATAAAAGCTATAATTCTGGCACTCAAAGTAGAGGAGGAACTTCAGGTGCACCATTGCTTAGGTACAGGACGTACAGGTAGCACGGGGTGTACTCGAGCGCGGGGAGTGTCGGAAGCACAGTTGGTACAGGGTACAGGCGGTACAGGGAATATAGGGTACAGGGTACAGGGGGTACAGGGAATATAGGGTACAGGGTACAGGCGGTACAGGGAGTATAGAGTACAGGGTACAGGCGGTACAGGGAATATAGGGTACAGGGTACAGGCGGTACAGGGAATATAGGGTACAGGGTACAGGCGGTACAGGGAGTATAGAGTACAGGGTACAGGCGGTACAGGGAATATAGGGTACAGGG
>JACJUY010010082.1:0-19545 GCA_014220935.1 Platorchestia sp. MABIK | reverse complement strand
GTACCGCACTCCAGCAATTTATTCGTCACAGCCAACACTCTGGTATCTCCCATAGAACCGGCCGTCCATTTTCATCTCCCTCCCAGTCCGCTATCCGAGATCATTGCCATAGTTCAAACCACCCTTTCAAAAATTCCAATTTCTCAACACTTTGTAGAACCACAGAAGAATTTGACCTTAGAATTTTAGAATCCTTGTTTATTTTTACCCATAGACCTCAGTTAAGTAATGACCAAAGTGCGATGAAATTAAATATTGCCCCAACTGTGTGAATAGGAGTGTGTTCGGATGTGTGTGTGTATGTGTGTAGTCCTGTTACTCTGGGTAGATGTTATTGTGGGTGAGTTTGATTACTAGAATTAAGGTGCAAATGTACGTATGGCTTCGAATGTTTGATGGAAATTATATTTTTTAATGGTTAGGATTAGCTATTTTTCGTTCAATGTAGGTATATTGATATTATATTCCAATAGCTTTTTCCCAATTTGTTCGTTATGTTTTTTTTTTATTCTGTTTTACAGCACTAATGATGGAATCGGAGATTCCGAAACGTTTGTTATCAAAAGAATGTTCCCTTTTACATTGGTTCTTCTTTTTATCTTGCGTATTAGGTTTCCTAAAAATCGCCCTTTTAATTCTATTATAGGAATACATCAACAACTGAACTATCTAATTTCCAGATAATTTTCTAAGGTTTTCCTGATAATCGATTCATAATAGGTCAGTTAATTACACGCATAACGTAAACGTAAGTTTTCTGTGCTTACATCACGTAGGTCATGTAGGACCAATAAGCTGCTGACAACGGGTCTTGCGATCTCTCGAAACCTATTCTCGCAGTAAGTGGAACGTGTGCATCAGGCATAGCACCAGAAGGAGCCAGCACGGGTGAATCTCATAGGTGTGCCTGTCCTCCATCACAACGCCAGGCCGCATGTCGCGCGAGTGGTCAGGGATACCATACAGCCACTTGGGTGGGAGACTTTGTGCCATCCACCTTATTCACCTGACCTTGCGCTATCTGATCACCCCCCTCTTCCACTCCCTGGGTAATCATGTTCGTGGGAAATCCTTCACCAATGAAGCAGACTTGCGCCAAGCCCTCACGGACTTCTTTAATTTCTAAGCACAATACCCCACTCTACCCAGGTGTCTGAAATGGGTACCGGTCTTCGACCGTGGGAAAGCGTCATGGCGTCCTGGTGTTAGTTATAAGGCATTTGAAAAACCAATGTAAAAGGTGATAAGTATCATGCTTCAATTGGAAATAAAGCATCCGTAGATGCCGATGTTTGTTAATTGCGTCCAAACTTCAGAGTTTTACCGCAAGGGGATTGAACAGCTGGAGGCACGCTGGCAGAAGGTGCTGGATGCCAATGGCGATTACTTCGAAGATTAAATTTAAGTTTAAAATTCTGTGAAGCGTTTTCTTTTTTCCTTTAAAAATAGATAGAACTTTTTTGGGTACCTTTTACATTACACTACGTTTTTTGGTGTGCGTATGCGATGTGATTGCTTGTATACTAGTATTTACGTTTGTATATATATGTTATATACACTTAGCACTTATTCAGTTACCATAAAACTGTTAATCTAGCGACATGAATTTGTCCTATAAATCCCGTTATTTTTATTAACTGTCAACTTGTCATATTACATAAGTCATCTTCATTTATCATTTCATGCATTTAGAAAAAAACATCAAAAATCTGTTGTGTGAAGCAAGTTTTTTGAGCCGATTAACTCAGACCTATTGTGTTATGCATGCATAAAAACACATTTTTGAATTACTGCCATTTCGATTCTTTAGTTCTGAATATGAATTATCTACAAATATTCTCACCATTATTACCCGATGTCACAGAAGCCGAAGCTCATCTTTCAGTGTTCATGGAGACTGTCAAAAGTATTTCACCCCACTGTGTTTATCTTGAGATTTCTTGTATTACATTCATCAGTTAACTTTACCAAACTCAAAACCACTTGCTGTGGAATACATTTTTATATTTTTCTCGCATTCTTTTGTACGAGCATTGACATGGGCTGTCATGACTCCTTTATATGTTAATCAACGAAAGATCTTTATGTGCAATTCATCTTATGCCTGAACTTTACCGAACATTTGTGTTTTGTTTTCTTATTCATGCCTTAAAATGTTCTTTTTAGTGTGGGACAATTTATAGTTTCTTACGCTCAAGAGTAAATTATGACAGCAATATTTAGGTTGTTAATTTCACGCATTACTTTAATACTATTATGTTGTAAATGTTTTTGGTTGACATTGTATAAGAATTTCTTCATGTTTCCGACTCTGGTGAACTCCTTTGTGTTCACCACATCATAAATTTGTGTTGTGGGAAATATCATAAATTTGTGTTGGGGTAAAATATATTATTTTCAACAAGCTCGTTAATTTACAGACTAGTTGATGGGAAGGAATAAAAAGATAGATCCGAATATCGACCTTACAGTCTTAGACACGGTAGATTTAAAATCCCCATTTCACTTTCAACATTAATTCCTGCTATCGCATATTCTGAAGCTCGTATTTCAATGTAAGTGTCCACTAATAGAATATTTTCAACAACTCATCATCGCTTGTATTATGTTTTCTTAAATTGTATTACATGCATTATCAAACCTAGATTACGCAACAAAGGGAAAACATTTTTCCATGCTTTCGTCTCAATCAATAGTTCGACATGTTCATTAGGAATATACTGTTATCTTTTCTTTTTTTTCATTTTGCTCCAAAAAGTACAAACGTGGTCGCTCGATTATGCAGCTTCGTACTTTTCATCCATGCTCACAAATTGAAGTCCGTAGTGTATTTGGTTCTCGGAAATTCAGTTAAAGTCGGCCGAAACCATAACGTGCCGACAATACCTGTGTTGAAGGGACTTTGGGCTCGTCAAGTCGCATAAATGTGGTGGTAATTCACTTAGGCCTACTCGCTGTCAGACGAAACAGAATGATTTTTTCTTTTCGATCTTATCGTTGAACTTGTTCATGACATGCCCCGAAGTATTGACGCTTTATGTAAACACTGAGCCACAAGAGGAACACTCGAGTGTAACGTTCAGTGAAATGCTTGCGAGGTCATCACATAACTATACGAATTTACAAGCTGTCACTGCAGGTAGTAAAACTAAGCCTTTAATCCCTTTAAAATTTTTCAGTGGCAAATGTCACGTTATCATATATTTTACCAAAACTCGTGTCACCAAACCAGTCACCTTTAGTGGTAAGCGTCTGAGATTGACAGCTTGGCATAACTTCAATTATTTTCTCTTCCTCAGCTGAAAGTATTATTTAAGCCAATGACCCTTAACCTATTCATTACTTACATCTACAATTTGGCACTGATACTGTTCGGCCATTTTTTCTAATCTTGGCCTGCAAGTACTGCATTTTTAACATCGCTTAAAACGTACGCTTTTTTGGCTGCAGGCAAGTTTCGGTGGGTCGTAAAACTGAACACTGGAGCATTATTTTTTCACCTCTTTGGTCGTAGAATAATCATATTTTTTAATGCAATTCATCGTCGATGATGACTGCCTTAGCTTTCTTTATCATGCTCATATGCACGTCTACCCGATGAAATAACGCATGATAGGTGAGAAATAAAGGTAGAAATATTTGCTCGAAAATTTTTAGCCCGTGAACTTAAATATATTAGCACATTATACATGGTGAATAATTTCTAGTTTGGAAACACTACTCGTCTCAAAAGCATAAATGTTCTTTTTGTTTTAACGATAAAAGAAAACACAGTACGCCCTCCGTGTTTCCTAGCATTTCACTCCTACAGGGATTGCAGAAAATTCATTTTTGTAGTCAGTGTCTGCCCTTCAATTGAGCGCTGGGACGGCGCCATGTGGAAAAATAGCCACTCGATCACGAGGGCTGGACTCCCTCGACAGAGCCGTGCAGTACGTTGCACTCGACGTTGGGTCACTTTCGAGAGAGCACAAAAAAGTAATCTTTGTTATCTCCTAGTACGTAAAAGATTCCTAGTGAAAATGTATCTACCGAATGCGTCAATTTAAAATCTGAAATGAAGTGAAGCCTAATTTTTTTCTCTGAATTTGGTGGGTGATTTCATCTGAAAATGTATTGCTACACTTTCACTGAGAAAAACTTCACGTGTCCTGTAAGTAAAATGTGAAAACCTTCATCTTCTCCTGGATACTTCATGACGAGCAAAAAATCAATGTTGAGAAATTTTGAACTTTTTTGTAGTACAAAAAAAATTTGGAAAAATGTTTTGATCAAATATATAAGTATTTGCAAAAATGTTCAGTTACTGCCTATTACTTTAAAATGTAAACAAAAAATGCTGCAAGATCTATTTACTTAACAAATCTGCCACTGACTCTGGTACCAACTTTGGAATGAAGTTTCTTGAAGTTGTGGTACTAAGTACGAGGGCATAGATTACTCCGCAGAAAATTCATTAGGGCATTACCAATGTTCAAAGCCAGCGTTCTATTCTCTGTTCAAGCGGACTAGTCTACAGTGCATTTCGCACAGGTTTAAATATACCTCGGGGGAATTCCAGAAAAGCTTAAAATTTCTGAACCCATTCAAAAGGTAAGATAAATGTGAGCCACTCATGGTAAAACAACAGAGGATGGTTAAACGAGATCTGCATCCAAATAGATGGCTAATTGTCGAAGCTCAGTTATCATCGTCACAATGCAAAGCGTCTTGAGAACGGCTCTTCTGCATGAATTTTTAGCTCACAATTCACCTTTGAATTTCAGTGAACGAGAGACATGTTTAGCTTCCTGTGAGCCCGAACAAGTTCAGCGACTTCTAGGGCATCCTACCATCACATTATTCTAAGGTGTACAATAATGTTTAACCTAATTCACTTAACCTAGTTTCGCAAAAGACTGATCACTGTGATAATTGATATTTAATGCTGTATTTTACAATATTGGTCAAATCGGCTTTATTTAACAAGCAATATATTCGATAAAACGGTTATGAACAGACTGAAGATCGGTTATGTTACCTGTGGTAAATCACATTATTTGGACCAGACATGTATGAGGCATGATGTGACTTGATGGTCTCACACGACTAGTATCTTGATAGGAAGTGAGATTCAAGATGTCTTTTGAATACTTTGTAAGAATTACTTTCACGGATCTCCGCAGGTATTGAGTTCCAAGTTTTAGTTCCAACGAAGAGGATACTGTGTTGCGATCGGACCTTTGAATGATAAGGAAGTTCTGGTACTGCTGTACATAATTAAGGTTTGCTCATCTTTTTCGAATGGGCCCATGCTTATGTTATTGCCTCAACATTCTCGTGAACCCAACACAGATAACTGTTTCATTCTGAAGCTGTTGAAGAATATTTAAAAAAATTATTCATTTTAATTGAAGCATTGGCTCAGCACGGCATTATTATTTTGATGATCAAACAATGAGTTCAACATTTTTAAAACGCTGTGGTTCGAATAGCATTCAATGAGTGAAACGAAGTATAGTGTTTTAGAACCAACCTCTGTGCAATATATGATTCAAACTTTCCATTTTAAATCGTGTAAATTTTGATAAGTTTTTCAAGATTTATTGTTTGAATACTTAGTCATTAAATACATTGATGTTAGTTCTGTGCCTGTTTCTGTCATTGTTTTGAACGATTTTGCAGGTATCACAAAGGTATTCTACATGCAACAACTTGAGTAAAGCATTATTAATTTCTTGAATATTCTGCTTTGGCATTTTGATTTCTATGTAATAGTGTAGCCATGTCGCTTAAAAAAAATCTTTAACTTCTCCTTGCTCAATAATATTGTCTCTGCAAAATCCTTGTAACCTAACTTTTTGTTACCAAAAGTAACCTAATACACTTTTGGAAAGTCCTAAAAATATTTTGTTTATATTCTTATTCACATAAGACAAAAAGGCTTTCGAAGAGCTTCCGATTTCAGTTTTACCCATTCATCTTGATAATTCAAATCTAAACTTAGAACGCCGAATTCTGGAACAGGGCTCTTAATTATTGTTGATAAATAACGTAATCATCCAATTAGAGTACGCGGATGCACTGAAAAAGAAAACCCTAACTTCTGAAAACGTAAGTCAAATTGAAAAATTCAAACGACAAAGTTTGTGCTATCGTAAAGTTGATGCTATCTTGGCAATCGCAAATTCAAGATGAAAAAAACTGAAAGTACGAAGGTCTTAATTAAACATATTAGTTAAAATAGTACATACCCTAAATAGTGGACTTTCACTGTCAGCAAATTCGAGTCTCTTCCATTTTTTTTAACAGTTTCTGCTGCAAAATAAAGCTCTTGGTCAAAGCTAAACCTGTGTTGCAAATGACAAAACTGAAAAAACTTCCTTCAAATCCCCACACAAAAAGACTTGGCATTTGTTTCAATGTCCTTAATCACCACTAAATCCACCCTAAATATTATTCAGTAGTCTGTTCGTACGCTGTTTCCGAGCATAACCGAGCAAACGAGTAAATCGATTCAGCGGAAGTGGAAAGCAAAGTTGGTCGATGGAGAGGCGCTGTATATTATTCTCGCATTGATTACACGTCATGACTCCAGTACAGGCAGTCCTTCAGCTCTCCGACATATACGACGCCGTTCAGAAGTCTCAAAACTTCGCTTCGGCATTTTTTCTAGTTTTCGTGCAAACATCCTCTTTCTATTCAACCATATATACAGACGTATTTTCCTAATTCTTATTTTTCTGAACAGAAATTATTAAGGATTGCAATACTGAGAGAACTTCCAACATTACATAATCTTTTATTTTGAGATATCATTCAGAGAAGGAAAAATTCGCCACGTTGATTAGTGAGTACTTCAACACAAAACATTCATTTGATGGTACTCGACCATTACCGCTCCTGTTTATTTAAGTATTTGTACGTTCACCATCTGAAGAAAAATCGTTACCCCGTGATGGATGAAAAAAGATTACACTGATTTACACCATAAAAATTACTAATTTTTGCGTACAGGTGAATGCATGAAGGAGCCTGATAAACGGTTGGTAAACTGAAGTTCATTATACAAATGGAAGGGGGTTTAAATTAGGATGTGAAGGAAAACTAATCTATTTTCGATGGTTTAACCCTAATACTCTAGATTATACAGTATTCTATAGACCGAAATACTGCAGGCGGACATAAAGTATGTAAAATATTTCATACTTAGAGAACGCGTAATTTGAACAGCACATATTGTGAAAAAAGTTTCAAGGCTTCAACGTGCAGTAGGAGCAGTAAACACGGGTTTTTACAGGGTGCTGGAAGGCGGTAACAAACCGCGTGTTTTCCTTCTTTTTTCTCTCGAGCGTAAAAAAGTATTCAATGATTTATGACACGAACTTAGTTGAATCAGTAGGTCCTCGTTGAAAACAAAGATCCTGGATCAGAACAGATACTGAAAAACTAAAGTTTTATAGATGTTTTAGAAAGTCATTTCACCGGTCATCAAACTGCCATGACTCGGGGTAAAATAGTTATTTAGCAATGATTCAACCCATGATTTGCTATTAGATTTTCAGTTTCTTCCCCATAAATATTGTTCTGTTTCCTTAATAGATTGGAGATCATGAAACTATTGAAGATTAATAAAAAATTCTGATTAAGCTTACTCAAAATATCTTTGCAACGTACTCTTTTGTTAACAAACATCGTTTCTAGAGAAACACTGCTCTCATCTGGTGGGGTTGAAATAGAACGTGGTAATAAGAGCTTGATGAATGAAGAGCACCAGGCTAGTTTTGGAATGATGCGCATGTGCCATGTCGTGAGCCACAGTTCGACATCATGTGTACCAGGAGTTGAAGTACTGCATGGGAGTCAGGGAGTCAGATACGTCAAAAACTGGTCGTACTAGATTTCCATTGAATTTCATGCGTACGGCTCCATCCTCAAGAATCAAATTTCTGCGCTCATATAGAATTACTTACGTTTTAAAATTAGAAAATTTTTTGTTTATATTTAATTGGATTCAGGAATTAATCATTGATTTTCATATTATCCGTTAAAGCAAACTGTTAGCTTTTCACTACAAATATCACAACTATAGAAAGAGTTATCTTAACGAAGACTATTTCTTGATATTGAAACGAAGAAAGCTCTTATTACAGCGCCATAACACCCCTCATGTCTGCATCGATTTGGGTGACTTTCTGCAATGATGCCTTATTTGTAACTGACAGCCTAATTTTTGACCGAAGTTGCTCGACTCTTGTTCTAAAAACCTCTTGAACGCCAAAGAATTTGTTTGTGTACAAAAGTCATTTAAATTACAGTAATTATTATTTTACGACCATTTCACTAAAATAGTTTAAAACTTTTGTATGTACCACATATTTAATTTTGTTGTTTATAAACACATCTGTTTGCGTCAAAAATCTGACGTTCTATTTTACATCTTTATAGTCTAGCAGTTTCGTATCATAATTACGGCAGTGTGCTCTAACCGTGTTGTCACAGCCCTAATAATCAAATGCACACATGTGTTTGTTTATGATTTAGAAATGTATTTACACATTTTATTGAATAACATATAAATGATTTATTACAAGTCACATACATGCCTATGTGGGTGATTATTAGGGCTGTGACAATATAATTAGAACATATTATCACAGCCCTGATTATAATCTATCGGAGTTTTGTGTCGTCGCCCTACTTACAGTGAAATAAAAAAAAATTCTCACGTGACGTACATGTATATATACACATACTATGTATAATTGTAAATACTGTAGTGCTACTCTTTCAGCACGTTTTTCTTTCTTCTCTAAGTGATTTTTGAAACAAATCGTAGAATTGAACGCTTTTATTTTATATTTTCATGTAGTTGTGTCAACAAATTTATCTGCAGAAATATTGGTCACACCAGGAAATTCGGTTAAGGTCTTTAAATAATGTCGTCAGTATCAGAAGGCAAAATTTATTTCTCAAAATAATGGCGTCAGCATTATAAAGTTTCGATTTATGTTTCTCAATAACTTGGGGTTGTTATTTCACAACCATGCTCTTAAGTGCTCATAGAATAATTCTCTATGTATTCATAGTTAACTTCATCTGTGCCACGAATGCGAACTTTAAAAAGAAACCACACGTTACAGCCCAAGTCTGCAAGTGCCAACTCAAGTGAAGTGGATATCATTGTCTTACAATAACCGCAAACGATCAGCATATGGAAATTTTAGGCTTGGCTAGGTACATCGCATCTTTTACTGTAGACGTGTTCTGTGTAATGTGGCCATTATGTGAGTATTCCTTGAATTTTAGATCGCGATATGTACGGTAGAACGCAATCTACGATAGGCCATTTGCTTTTACTGTAGACGTGTTCTGTATAATGTGGCCATTATGTGAGTATTCCTTGAATTTTAGATCGCGATATGTACGGTAGAACGCAATCTACGATAGGCCATTTTGCTTTTACTGTAGACGTGTTCTGTATAATGTGGCCATTATGTGAGTATTCCTTGAATTTTAGATCGCGATATGTACGGTAGAACGCAATCTACGATAGACCATTTTGCTTTTACTGTAGACGTGTTCTGTATAATGTGGCCATTATATGAGTATTCCTTGAATTTTAGATCGCGATATGTACGGTAGAACGCAATCTACGATAGGCCATTTTGACTTGCGTGCAACCCTTGACATCAGCTTTGAACTGTGAGATAAGACGTGCATCTTGGTTCAGCCACTCTAAACAACGTATGTATTTTGCAATTAAGTATGTCAACCTCTTCTGGCATGCTCTACAGCAGCTCTCAGTTCCAGCATTTTCATGGTGGGTTACAGCCAACCCAACGGTCCTTGCTATAAAGCCTGTCCTCGGCTTCTGACTCTACTGTCCGTCCATGGAACGCATTTCACGTTTTTGCACTGAAGTAAGTCTTATCGTTTTTGGCCGTTTCATTTAGAATTCGTGCCTCGTTACTTGAGAGTTAATTCAATTAGCGTTAAAAAAATGAACAATCTTGAATTAGATTTTACACACAGACCTGGATGTTGGTACTATGGATGCCTCAACACTGTTTCTTTCACACACTTATTCTTTCAGGATATAATTTATTCATTGATCTAAACGTTCCTCCTACAATGACTAAAACGATTTATAACTATATAGATATGGTAGTATACCAATGCAGTTGTCGACGGTAACAAGTCAATTACGACGCTCATTCTCCGCAGAGTTTTGTCATCATTTTATCTGTAATTCCGATTCGATTGTTCAGAATCCTCTCAACTGGTCAGCAGATCTGCGTAACTAAAACGCACTTTTGGTGGTTTGTAAACTCTGAGCCAAAGATTCGCTTCCTGCCACAGTGATAGAGCTTCATCATTGAGCTTCGTTCGTAGCGAAATTAAATCATGCATAACGTGAAAATTAAACATCAATGAAGGTGAATTTATTGCGAAAATCATTTAAAAACATTGAAAAATATATTATTCGTAGTGTCTTTGTAACAAATTACGTGCGGTACTACTGTAACACACGTAAATTAAACTTCTATTAGATTAATAGTTACTTTCGTTTCATTGAAAGTAGTCAATTTAAAATTTTTCATTATTATTTTTTAGTAAAATTTTCAATTTATACAGCTTTCGATTATTTCTAAGTTAATTTTTCAATAAGTCACCGATCAAAGTTAGATAATCTATTTTTGATGTACGAGTCATTGTATTTATAGTAGTTGCAGTGCAAATTTGAGTGGCGTACTTCAATTTACCTCGTGCTAAACTAATTGAAAGGATGAAGCTTCATGCAACAACTCAGTCCACTTTAACCCCAGCAGGTAACTGTCCTCCATTCGCCTGCAACCATCTCAAGAAGCTGTACCAAAGACCGACCAGGAACATCCTTAACTTTATCGCACAATAATACCTTCATTAGTCGCGACTTCAATGATATGAATCAACCTTCACTCGCTCCAGGAACTTTCTCCGCGCAACGAAACTTCAAGCAATATTTCAGAAAATTTGCGTCTTGTGAGTTGAGGTCTTTCAAAACGAAGCAAAAAAACTCATGAATTGAAAACATGTCTTGAGTTCTTTAAGAAAAGGATCTGCGTAGAAAATTGGTGATTTATTTTCTGTTCCTAAAATTTTAATTTACCCGTGTAACTAGTCGATAGTGCCGAATTTTTCCAACAGACACTGGTATTCCCCAAGATTGTGGCTAAAATGTGATGAAATGTGCAGAGCTCAGTGAAAGGAAAACAAGGTTTCTTGAAAACTGTGGCAAAAATCTGTGGATTGTTACTAATGTTACGATACATGTTGTACGATTACTGTTACACAATGTATTTCGTTTCTCGAATTAGGATGGGGGTAAAAATATTTTGTCGTCATAAGGGGAACATCGCCGGAAGATTTGTATGTGTAGAAACTAATCTTGTATGAAAAATTTAAATTTAAAAGTGTTTTGTTTCCATTCTGCGTTAAGAGCTGTCCTTCGTTTGATCTTACGCTTAGTACAAGATGGCAGCGACGTCACTGGTGTCGATAAGCGCGTAAGTGTGAGGTAAATGGAAAAGTGGAGAGGAGAGAAAGTTTAAAGGCGTATAGTAGGGAAAGAGTTACTGCTTGAAATTTAGCAGTACATAACTTCGGTACTTTATTTGAACAGCAAAATATTACATGAAAGGGTTGACGTAATTACGCTGTTCAGAGAGAAAATGAGCTTCGAGGTACGGGGTTTGACATACAAACTGAATGCTGAGTTCTCGAGCATTGAGGGACAACATCACGAGATGATCTTCAAGGGCGCCTCAAAATAGCTGGGAGTATAAAATGAGTCAAGCGGATATTGCTTCGGTACGAGCTGATGTTGCGTTCCGAGAGTCAGACGTGCACTCTTTTTCACAGTGCTGCGCTGAAAAAAATATCTAGAAAATGTTGTAGAGAAATTGTTTAGAACGTGTGGTAAAAGTGAATGTAAATTTTGTTCATTTATTACTTTTACAAACATAAAAGCAGTAAAATAGGCTAGTCAGTACCGTGCTTTTGTAAAACTGGAGAGCAGACGTCGACTAAAGCTGCCGCTGTTATGACTCTAGGCAGCATTTTATTAGTAATTGTGCATGTATGTGAGTTGTATTCATGTTTGAAGATTTTTGCTAATTAGAAGTGATTATGTTACGAAGGGGATCTTTCGTTGCTGTTTTTTTGCTGGATGCAAACCCCAAAAAGTAAATAAATTATCGTTGGGCGACAATGTAATACAAGAATCGCAAACGATTTTTCAAGATACAAGCAACTCAGTTGCGGCATTTTTTCTGGAGATGAAGTTTATTGAATATTTTGAAAATATTATTATCTGCTTTTTCTGTGGAATAATATTCAGATAAGCATTCTTATGGGACTGCTCCGCTTATAGAAGTCACTGCGTCTCAAATAACAAATTATTCAGGAACATGAAAGCTCGAGTATACGAATATTTTTATAAGCTCTTATGTTCAACTGAAATGGGCATTGTTTGGGAAATATACGCTTTACGAACAGTTAAACGAATGTTTTGTTTCACAGGGCAATTAAGTATCGAAATCGATGAAACACGGCTTGAGGATCACTAGCTCTGTTAGACCGGAGAATAGGCTGATTAATTAATACTAACATGTTCGTAAATTGTTTTTCCTAATATGGTAGACAATATCTTTATGATTAAAATCGGTGTCTATAACAAGAGTTGTCTGTCAGAAGTTGTGTTATGCAGCTGCGCACCAGCCTTTTGAAGTCAATGGAACTGGAACTCGTCCACGGTGTGCGCGAGGCAGGCGATACGCCTTCACCCTTCAGGCTCACGCAGGGTGTTTTATGGGCCAGAGATGACATGGAGATTAACACCTGTAGTGTCTTCAAAATTGCGATTGGATTGCAAGCATTCAGAGAATAATTCATTGCCAGACAGCAAAAATTGGAAATGATCGTCCATTACTTAGCCCGTGCAATAACGCGAAATATTCTTGTCTGTTGCCGAGTTTTGGTACGGTGGGCTGCTCTTCTGAGTTAGGCGCAAAAATCCATGTACTGCGATGAGGAGCTAATAAATTGCATCTTTGAAAGTACTGTGAATTATAAATGGCCTCAATTTTAATATAGAAAGGTGCTGATCATCTCTCTAGAGCGGGTTTAGGTGCAACAACACTTAAAAAATGCTATTGGTTTGAGTTTAAAGCCAAGGTCTCATAGTGGCGAAATGCCTGACTATTTCCGTGTCAACGCACTCGGAGAATTCTGCTTACGTGAAATTTGGAACTGTGCCGTAAGATATGCCAAGTGTTTCGAAAACGTGTCTCTCGCTAGAGTTCCGAACATTTGGTTATCAAGTCTTTGTATCATCTTCACGGTCGTTGAATTTCTACAATTCTCTCCATATTATCTTTTCTCCAACTGTGTAAATCGTCCCATCTTCCTTCTTTTTTATATGTTTCTTTACGAGGATCGAATTTTTCATGTGCAGAATTATGTTGGCAGAGATAATTTTTCATTCATTTTTTAGTGAGAGCGATCCAAATTTGTTCCATTCCCCCAGACTAAATCAAACATCGTCAGTATTGAGCAGCAATAATTTATGCTTGTTACATTTTTCACACATAGCAATTGCACCAACTATGTTTCTCCCTCTTAAAAAGTTTTGATTGTCTTGCTCACCCAACCCATTGAAGGGGATCAAAAGATTCCACTTTAATTTAATTCCCGAGTTACTTTCTAGATACCTGGCGTGAGTGTTGTAACTTCATATTGAGAATACACGTACAACCTATCATCTAGTTTTACATCATCTAATGCGAGCCTCATCTTTGGCAGATGTTTATAAGTCCCAGCTATTCCTGTCTTTGATTGAGCATCTTATCAATTGAAAAAACTAACTTGGATTAGCATAAGGTGTATTCCGGAGGATTGTCAGTAGTATTCCGGCATCAGTTCTCGCTCTCGATGGTCGTTTTTAACTATGTTTAGATTCATAATATTATTGGTTACCTGGAATTTATCCTAAGTTTTCCGTCATTATTTCAATGTAAATAATTGAACATTCACTATCATCGATTTTAAACAACGCTTTGGTAGATTTCATCAGGAAAGCTCCAGTTACCATTTGAACAACTTCATATAATAAAAATTTTGATTCATAAAAATGAAATAAAGTTCTTTTCACCTTAACAATAATTGTGTGTACACATGGACTCATGATGATGTGCTTAAAATGATCGTCATATACAGAAAATGCCAACAAAATAAATTGATAAGACCAGTGAGCAAATGATTCCTCGACTTTCTCCACTATTGAACGAAGCACCGACAACTACTACGGAAGTTCTAGATACCGCATTTCCGCCAAGTTGAAAGTGCCCAGCGGCGAGAAAAGATGCAGTCCACCAGCAGCAATGCAACAATCTTCACACCAGCGGTCACTTCATTAAAAGCACTCGCAAAAATATAGCTAATTTCTTATGTGCTTAACTCGATCAGATGCGAGATAGCAAACTAAGCTAATTGACTTTGAATGCTAAGCAAGTGAGAGCAATTTGGATTTACATTCATCTCGTGCGGCTTATTCGATTTGCAAACCTTCCACGTATTCAACAATGCTACTTAACAAACCTTCTTTTTCCCAGAATCTCAAGTTTAAAACAGTTATTAAAACTGAAATCTGATTATTAAGAGCGGATTTCAGTATTAAAAGCTGATTGCAAGAATTTTAATGACACTAATTAAGGAAGAAGTTCATTAAGTTCCAACGCATTTGATCGCAACAGCCTCAATTGCATTAATTTCCGCGTGAGCGACAATTTTTTTCCGGATGGAGGGTTTGCTGAAACAATGTATCATTATACTTTTACTGTATTAGAAACCTCAATTACATGGCATCACTAATTTGTGCTGGTACTGCAGAAACTGTGAGACACAATCATAGGGTGGCAGATTTGGGTCACTAATGAATGATGACCTCCCACACCACGAGCCCCGAGCTGCTCGGCTTGCCACTGCCTGCAGCATGTCGAGCAGACTGACTACGTGCTCTTTTCGTCTGGTGCTGGATTTTTGAGGAATTTTGTTGTCGTCGTACAGTACAGCCTACAACGGATGTTCTGCCTTTTGGTCTACGAGCTCTTTTTGCAAATATTTTCAAGTTTATCTCTGAAAAAATCAAACACGAAAAGATGGTGACCAAATAAAACAGTACACAACGTAGCCAGCCGGCAGAAGAACTTTTGTTGTCGGCAGTGTCGCCAGGAGGCATCAGTCGAACAAAAATCCGGCCTATCGTTGTCCTTTCCTACCCTGACACTGCGGCTGCGATACTGCATGTTTTGCTGGAAGTTACCGTTAAAGTTGTGACCGTTCGAGTGGCAGTTTTTTGTTGTTATTCTTTTTGTGTAACTTTTGTTGGGGGTGCTTCTAGCGCTCAGTTGAATAGGTCTTTTTTTCAGATCGCTCCATCTTGCTCATGTACAAATTTTTCGATCAAAGACCATTTATATGACTTTTTTCGTGCTATAAACAATAGATGAAAACTTATGTATGCACATTACTAATAAAAAGCTATCAAGCTAGTTGTTTTTCCTAATATTTTACACATGATTACATCGTGCATGCAAACTGATTTATCATTATATTATTACATTAGTTCGTTTATAGCTTCCATGTTACAACTGAGGTAATCTCAAGAGAGAAATGAGTAATGACCACTTATCATGGACTGTTGAAAGCGGAGAATCTATCCACGAGGTGTTCACACAAGGGTTACCCTGCGCATAAAAACAGTAAATTAGGAAACAAGAGACAGAAAAAAACGAAGGGATAACGAAGAAGATTTGAAAACTGAAAAAGCAGAGTGGGCGTGTAAGACCGAAATCCTGAATGCTTCCCCATACATGAAGTAACTTATCTGTTATTTTTTACCATTCTGGAGCGCTGGACTACATAGCATAGTCTACATAGCATAGACTACATAGCATAGACAACATAGCATAGACTACATAGCATAGTCTACATAGCATAGACTACATAGCATAGACAACATAGCATAGACTACATAGCATAGACTACATAGCATAGACTACATAGCGTAGACTACATAGCGTAGACTACATAGTATAGGCTGAATAGCCAGACTGCGTGGCATAGACTACGTGGCAGAGCTCTACGTGGCATAGCTCTACGTGGCATAGCTCTACGTGGCATAGACTACGTGACATAGGCTACGTGGCATAGACTAAGAGGCATAGAGTATATAGCATAGACTGCATAGCATAGCCTGCAAAGCACCACCCCCTTTGGTTAGTCGAAAGATTTAGTTCGGCAAACCTAAACAATCTAAACTTATTGCCGTTCTTATGCCACTGAAAAGAAACTGCTATTTCAACACTGTTTTGATGTACACAACACACGCATTGTGAACAGTACTTCATTCTTAGTTCATAGCAAACCATGAGCGCATTTGCTTCTTGGTATACACTGTCATAGCTTCTAAGCAGGCGTTTACCAAGAGACAATGTAGAACTGTTAGATGAGCTTTAAGATGTTTCTCTAACTTATGTTATCAATCTTAGACAGCCGAGCGATACGTAGGAAAAGTTTCAAACTTGAAATGTTTTCATAATTCTGACTAGTAGATGCTAGAGGACGCCATTTCTGCTGCTTTGATATACCCGCAACACTCCCTGAGGTGATGCGAGACTCAACTTCTGCCCAAGTTTTGTGCTCCTGGGCACTACTGAACTATATAGCCTAAGACCTCAATTAAACTTTGATGCCCAATTGCCTCGAGAGATCGACGGCCAATCATTTTGATTTGAACATGTACGAGTACGTACCAGATGCGCCTCGCTTACTCACCAAGTATTTTTTCCAATTGTGATGATCACAAGTGATTTTCAGGTAATTATCATATCGAATGTGACCAATTCCACAGGCTGTTATTGGAAAAAGCCAGGCCAATTAATGAAAGAAAGTCTTCAGGATACCAGGAACGATGGAGAAGTCAGATTGAAAGGAAAACTTTTCAACATGCGCAATAACAAAATGAAAGATTCGTCGATTCTGGCGAAAAGAAAGAAAAAACTTTGAGTCAGGAGCAAAATGATGGTGGAGATCAAGTCCGCCGTCAAAACTGGACAAGAACGCCGTACGAGAAAACTACGATAGCACGTACTGATTTTTTTCATTTTTTATACAACAGCTTTTATTTTCATTTGGTATGAAAACACGATTTTTTCATACCTGACTACTGAAGTGTAATTTGAGCTGCAAGTTCCCAAGAGGTATTGCGATATTATTTACCCTGTCTCATGCAAAGTGGAACTTAATTACCTTTAACTTAAATTATAACTTAGTTGATTAAGTATTAATTACCTTTAATTTTCGAGGATGCAAGTTTTTTTTAAAGCTGGTACTGACGAATAAAATCTATACATTTGATTGAAAGTTCTTGAATTTTATTACGAAGCGTATCAACAACTCTGAGTTTTTCTTCTCTTAGCTACTCTGAAACAGTCAGAAGTTAATTCGAAGCATACGAACATATTTTGTTCTATTTATACTTATGTGAAATGGATCCATGATTTCTCAGTATTGTTTCATTAAATGAGAATTTAATACATGCGTATGAGCATTTCGTGTTGTAATATTTTCGACTGGATCAAACTGGATCGTTTTTGCAACATGTTGGTGGATATGCGTAATTTAGCAAGAGTCCAAGTTGACTAATTTAACAAAGTGACCAATAAAATTCTTTACGTTTGTTAGTGCACTTTTAGATTCATAATGAAACGTACTAACTAGCATTGCACAGCTCTATTCGTCGCATTTTGTTCATTATCATACTATTACTTATGAACTTAACTTCAGAAGTTTAATACGTAGTGTTCTATTTCTTCATGTATGAAAAAGGATATTTTTTACGTAATAAAAGTGGAAACTTTATGAACTGTTTCAAAGTGAAACTAATGATTCTTCGAAAGTAAAATGGTAGCCATACTGTGTCTTATGTGAAACAAAATAAATTCATTATTTATATGCAGTGATTGTTTTTATTTCAGCTAATGAACTACGTGGTCATACATGAACTTATTTTCAATTCGTCTAATTTTGTTACTTAGTTTTGAATGCAATTTGTTATAACTGCTTCCATAATTTGTCAAGTAAATAGGCATAAACTTAACTATTGTCTAAAAATGTAAAGTTAATATTGTCATGAAAAAACTATCTGATACATTCTCAGTTTGATTGATAGCTAGAAATGGTTTGATTAAACTCAGAAGAAAACATTGATGGGGTGATTCCTAGCATCTCAAAGCTATTTAAGTAATTTAAAGCCTTTGGAAAAGTTGTTCTAAATATTGTCGTTTTATGTGGGTTTTAATTCCAGGGTAATTAATACAGCCTCATCTTTGCACTATTATTATTCTCAAACTACAAAGAAGTCAGGTAAAATCTAAGTTTGAAGTACTGTACATTTTAGTCGAGTGTGCCAAGACTATTCTGTAGCTAGTGGTTCACTAAAATGTGTCATGTGGGTCATTAAAATGCGTCATGGGGCATCCGTGATACAATTGAACGTCAGTTTTCTGACAAGAGAAGGACACAATAATTATCAAGCCTGTCAAAAACTCAACAAATTCCCGTCACTAAAAAATTCCAGGCATTTCTCACAGAACAAGCCGTCCAAATTGATCTGATCTCATTTAGCTATACGAGCTCATTCCATTGGTACGGATCATCCTTTCTACTATTACAAATTCTCTACAGTTAGTATAAGTAAGAATGAATTTGACCTCCCTCAGGGGGATACAACTATTGTATCTATGGGAATTAGCGCTCCCAGGGGGACTATGTGAGGGCCCGAGCAAAAGGTTAGGTGGGCTTTCTTAATGTTAAAATAAAATTGGTTTTTGTTTTGTTTCGGACCATCTTTTGTCGGATCACTGCTGTCCTGTTTTTCAGCACCTACTACTTTCTTCTTAAACTTTTTTCTTGTTGAACTTTTTTTTAATTTACTGTTTCTATGCACCATGTGCATAGATTCTGCGTTCCCTCAACTTCATACTAAATGGTGCCTTCATCCTTCCTCCCTTTGAACACCTTTGTAGCGGTAAAGGGAGGCTAAAACTTTCTATTAAAATAATAATTAATTTGACCTCCACATTATAGAATCTCTATTCATCTTTTCCTCCCAGGTCTAATTCAAATCATGATCAAAGTGCTTCGAAGATAAGGATTGCTACCACCTAGAATCGAATATAGCTACAAAAACGGGCCAAGTGGCCAATTCTCTGGATGTTCAAAGTCCCGTTCCATCAACACCTGCACGCATAGGCATCTAAGAAAGACATTTACGGCCATCAATTTTAACGCACAAAAACAGGTACATTCATTTAATTTCAATATCTCTCTAGAAGCAGCCGTTACACTAAATGCCATTCCAGGATTTGACAGTTTTCCTATTTTTATTAGAAATATCAGTTACAGGTCACCACTTTTTACTCGCCATGCTCTCGCTACTATCCGAAGAGGAATTTCCAGCGG
>JACJUY010010081.1:20009-30456 GCA_014220935.1 Platorchestia sp. MABIK | reverse complement strand
CTCACAAATGTTTTACTCGGTCTCAGATCCCTCTGACATGAGGTCTTGGGAATCCTCACATGCAAAGGAAACAAGATCTAAATGTTAGTTATGTTGCGCGTTCGTTCTTTGAAGTAAATTCATTATTTTTTCAGCATCCGAGGATTCGAGTCTGACAATAATGTCAGTAATATGAGAGCTTCATGAATTTGCCTGAATATCTTATTGACATAAAACGCGTTTTTGTGCTGGTAATTTTAGAAATGGGTCACTCGATACTTAATGTGCATTTCATCCTATTTCATGATTAAGCTCTTCAATTCTGCAATTCATTGTAAAAAATCACAGTTGATAAAGAACATTCTTCACGAAGAAAATGATCGTTTTGAAAAATATTTTGAAAGCTTTACAACTGGTAAAAATAAAGAAGGTAAGTTTGAGAAAAACGACCCATTCGAAGAGAACACCGACATTGAAGGTACCTTTTAAACGTAAAGCTCAATTTGAAAACTCAGCTTAACTACGGACGTAGCGTGAAACAAGTTACGGTTCTGACAAGTGCATTTCATGTCGCTCGAGAACGACTGGTCTGAAAAAGAAAAGTTCGTAAGGACGGACATCGACTATGAAATTGACGTTAGCTCGATCTCGATGCGCTCGGTGCTCTGAGACTTCGAATTGAGTTGAAATGCTGTAATCAAGCTCGCGTGTCTGTAGCGGTGTCTGGCACCAATTTTACCGGCCTTTCCAGGATGTGAAAGTCGAAAATCCCTGGAGATTTGGACGTGGTGGAAGTAGTTGATTGACTGGGACGCTTAACGCTTAATTGGGACGCATTGTTAACGCTTAATTTTGGATAAGAGAAGCATCTTTTTGCATCTAGTTGATTAACTAGGAAACATTGTTAATGCTGAATTATGCGTTCATAAAGCTTTTTTCTTTCACGTTATTTATAGTTTTATTTAATCTAAACTAACTGAAAATCAGTAATTACTTCAGTACAAACAAACAAATCAGTGTAAATTTGAATTCGTACTTTGATTTGAATATTTTCCTGTCTTATTTATCTCCTATCACTATTCGAATGGAAAACGAGCCGTACAAATGGTAAGTAAAGTTTAAAAAAGGGTAAAAAAATTTGTCATGCAAAAGACTTCAATATTACAGCACAGTAACAAATGAAGTAAGATCGCATGCTGGTATATTAAGATAAAACGAATGTTAAAGATTAAACTTAAGACTCTTCGAAGTGATAAGTCCTCAAAATAAATCCTATGAACAATGTACTACTACCAGGGGAGAATGTGAGATCCTGAGTTGAGGTTCACGTAAGGCTTCCTTTTTTGAAATAGAATAGATTTTTTGTTTTGTTACGAAGCATATTTTTTCGGTTCACTGCTGTCATGGTTTTCAGCGCCTGTGAGTTTATTCTTCAACTTTCATTTTGTTTCTTTAAACCTTTTTTCGTAACTTACTATTTTTATGCCCTCGAGATCTTGTGCGAGAATCAACCTCGTGTAAATAAATTCCGCGGTCCCTAAACTCCATTATACAATATGTGGTGCTTTCATTCTTCCTCTCTATACAACACCTTTATGTAGTTAGAGAAACTTAAAATACCTTATAGCCTAACGCGATATTTTACGGCCAGTTAATGCGCAGGTTGAATCTGACACAAAAATACAACTATTGCGTCTATGGGAATTGACGCTTCTACGGGGAAGATGTGGAGACTAGAAATTAATTTTGTTATAGATGATTTTCTTTCTTTTTCTCCCAGAGGATTGCATTAAGGATATTGTTCAGAGCTGGAGGTTAGGTAGGCCTTCCTTTTAATACATTGAATAGTTTTTTGTTTGTTATTAATCTTCCTTTTCCGTCACATTGCTGTCATTTTTCCAGAACCTATTACTTTCTCCTTCACTTTATATCGTGTTTCATTTACTTTTTTCAATCTTGCTGTTTCTATGCGCAGGATGTGGTGCGTTTTACAAAAATATCCCCGTTCCTTCAATTCCATACTAAATGGGGCCTTTATCTTTCCTCTCATAGGAACACCTTTCTTTATTGGGTTTAGGAATGCTTAAACTAACTTAAAATTTAGGCCTATCTAATCTTGAAGCCAAATTACATAGCACACTTATTGATTTGGCAATGACGGATCGGCTTCATAAATAAACTCGATGCTTTAAATTCCTCACAAAAAAATTAGTTTTACTGCTAAAAATTACATTAATATATAAATGAGATATTTTAACGTCACTGAGAAAAATACCAGGCTGAAATAATTCGAATAAAATTACGGAAATGACGGGAAAAGATTTATGTGCTAAAAGCTAAATTTTATGTTGCGTTACAAAAGATTATGTACGCAGCGAACCTTCACATGTAGCGTAACCAAGGAAACAAGGAAAACTTACGCTACTAGCTGTGCCTTTACGACATAAATTGCAAGGAAATATGGATCTAGCTGTAAAGGTTTTAACATTGACCTGTTCTTGCCGAGTTGGTAACAGCGGAAACTCTACCAACTGAAGTTCACAAGTTACTCTTTCTCAGAGCGGGGAATCTTAGTCACACCATTGTTCACATTAGCGTTGTTTCGGTGTTTGTTTATTTTTTGGTACGCATGTGGCTGTTGCTTATTTTCGATGTTCATTTTTTGGTGGGCGTGTGGCTGTGGATTAGTGAGAAAATACACTCTTGAAGCGGAGCCAGTGGCACTGACTCAACTTTTTTTCTCTTATTGTCCCTTTCGTTTGGTGCACTTTCCAGAATTCTGAAACTCACATGGCATCTCATATGATAAAAGTTTTTATTCTAACGAGTCCTTGCTGTTACCCTCTAGTATCTAAAAAGCTTACATGATACTTTATGTTTACAAAAGACTGAAGGATTGGTTCTCCTGAGATAGCTAGAAGTCAACCTAATTCGTGTTTAGAACGTAGCTGATAGAGTATCGTAGCTGATAGAGTATCCGTATTTCATGTACTTTGTATATTGGATCGATGCCTGTCGTGCCAACAACAGAGCTGAAATTTGAGCGCTATTGGATATTCTTCTGCTTCTGCACTCGAATGGAGGCGTCTCCTGTATCCTTCTGGGCTATGCGCTGACTTTGATGATCCCAAATGCATCCTCGGTCGCAGCGAAAAATTTTACCCTCATGAGTGGCATAAAGTGCACAGTGCATTAACGCTGTAGAATTCTGCGAACTGCAGTTCTCTGACCTGTTCTCCGACGTCAATAATTTATTCTGTGCCTTTTTAGCCTGATTTTCCGATCCCTAAATTAGCCTGGCTGACCGCGATGTGTTCCTTGCAGCAGGACATTTGCGAAGAAATTTTGATGTTGGTCAATGTTTCGTGCATCGACTCGGATGTGACTCTCCAGCTCTTGTTTCTACTGATACTACTCTAGCAATGTCCCAAGCTGAAAGTCAAGTAGACCTTTCTTTTGCTGAAATAAAACATGTTTTTTCTTGTCATCAATTTTATTTCAGTTTGCTGCTGACTTTNAAGAAGAATACATTGATTTCTAAAATCAAATCAAAAGTCGTCTCAGAAGAGTGGGAAATTTGAAAAGTGCACCGATGAATTACAGTATAAATAAACGAATCAAACATTTGATATTGATGCATGTAAAGCAAAAACGTGTTATACCAATTTGAAGTGCACTGTCATACGGGAGAGAATATCTTCCCTAGTCCCAATATTTGTGAAAATCAAAGACAATATCAACCTTTGGATTCGCAAACGCTCTCTACCATCATGTGCCCATCGCCTCCCACGCTCTAATCACGCTGCAGCTTATAAATCCTGAATATATCGTTTAAAAAGTCACCCTAGGAATCACTCTAAGGTGCCTCTAGGTCTCATTCAAAGGTTGCTCAAGGTTTCATTCGCAGGTCCCTCAGAGTTTCATTCGAGAGGCCGCTCAAGATATTCTAAGATCACACAAGGTATCGTTTGAAGGTCACTCAAGATATCATTCGAAATGCTTTCTAGATGTCACTCACTCAAAAAGCGCTCTGCAGAGAATTTCCCTCAAGGTTATAATAACCAGTCACTGTCCATGCTTAAAGTTTAAAGCACCTCTTAGTAGTCTGGAAGGTGTGCTGATTGTGGCAATATTTGCTGAATATCTAAGGCTGCGAGATCTGTTATAGGTTTTAAGCTTCGTACGAAGAAGGTGTTTTGCTTTTTTAGAGAGGAGAGACTGGTGCACTGGTGAAATCGAGGTATGAAATAAAAGTTCTCAATTTGACGTTTGTGTACTACAGGATCAATCATTTCATCTTCCTCAAGTGCTGTATATCTCACTAGTACCTTCTTATTAGTGTACCTTCACTTACTAGTCTTATATTTACTAGCTTGTATTTTCTTGATCTGTAATTTACCGTAAATCACTTCTTGATGTATGACCCCACGTATCAAGATTCCCAATCATCTCTTCTTGCCTATCATTGAATAGGTTATAAATCCTTGAAGAACTTTTAAGCAGTATATACGGGTCTCGCCATTCACTTAACGATTATTGATAGACCGCTGATTTACAAGTATTTCATTTCTTGTCTCATCACTAAGTAGCTCCAATCTTGACTGCACTGTATAGTCGCTTGCCTCTCAATTAGTGAACCATCGCTCTGGGACCTCCATCATACTCGTCTAATCATCCTTTAAGATCGACTAGAAATTACTAAGCAAGACCTTTGATTTTACAAACACAGCGAGGTAATTCTGTGAGTAGTTCTCCATGTAGCAGAAACATAATGGCTTAAAACATTGGGTGTCGTTGAAAACAGTACGCTTGTACACGAGTTGAAATATCCCTGTTAAAGTATTACCTTTCCAGTTCATTTTATTCGATTAGATTATCAAAGAAACGTTAGCACAGTTTCTGAAATGAATTATTTGCATGGGTAAAAACTAATAATTAGAAAAAAGGTTAAACCTGAGGGTAATAATTATTTAATTTTTTATCGTTTTCGAATTTTGACAATAGATAACTTTGCATTTAACGTACTTAATGAGCAACTTAACAGTTGCTCTCTCGGTAAACCTCATACTGATAGTATACGCGTGACACAATTGTTCCAGATGAAAGTATTCAAAAGTTTTGGTGTGGACAGTTACTAGTAAATGAGCCCTAATTTTTAAAATTTATCCAAAACCAATTGGCAGATAAGATTGGTTGTAATTCAGGGTAAAACCTAAAAAAAAAGTAAAAATCATTATTCGAGTATACAAATACAAGGGTTGGACAAGAAAATGGAAACACCTTAACAAAGCAACAAAATAAATTTTAAGATGATGTAGGCCCACCTTTTACGGCTCCCAACGAACAGTTTTTGTAGAAGCTGTGTTCTGTAGGAGTTTATTGCGCTGTACGGTGATTATAGGAGCCGTGGTCTTGCGATCCTCTCCATCAATTCGATTTAGGGTCTGACTGTTTTTTCAGATAACTCCATCTTTCGGCCAGACCTGTGCTCTGCTGAGGACGTTTTCCTTCTCTTTCAATGACATTTGGGCAGTTTCTGTTACAACAGCGCCTGCCATACGAGCATCAACAATTTGGCCTCTTTGAAAGTCCGAGAGGTTTGCAACTTTTATGAATTATAACCAACGTTTTTTTTTTATTATTCGTGTAAACAGTTACTTTAAATAACCGTCTCAAACAACACAAATGATACACAAAAAAAATTGGATATGTCGCTTTTTGATTGCTTGAAACATGTTCACAGCTTTTGATGCCTAAATGTCAAGTGCTTCCATTATTTTGTCCCACCCGTAAATTAACTTCTAATGATTACATCGGTCGTAATTCAAGGTAGAATCAAAGTAATTGGAAAAATTATCATCAAAGTATGTATATATCTACGTTTATTGGTTAAAAAATACATTTACGCTGATTTTATTTGTCACGTTTGAGAATAGGAAAAACTTGAAACCAGTAATAAATAGTACAAAAGTTTTCTCACAAACACACATTCTACATTCTCAAATGCACACCTCCGTGAAGAGCAAACTAATTGACGCATTCAAATTCTTATGATCTTCACTGTGCTTTGTAAGTGGGTGTATTGATTTCAATGTAATCTCTCCACGCGGCCAAGGCTTATTGCTCTGGGTAGCGAAGAGACATGTTTGTCCACACATTTGTGCCGAAAGTAAAAAATTCCTGTAAAGGAAAATTTTTCCGCGGCCACGAAACGAAAGTGTTACTGACAGAACAATGTGTCAAATTTTAGCGGCACCGAAAGTTTCCGTATAATTTTGCAGTAACTTTATCCTATATCGATCACCGTCTTTTCTGAAGGGCATTAGGAAATCAATTACATAATTCTTATTTTTTGAATGGTACGATAAAAATTTCACATTTAATGGGTTTCATTTATGATAATTTAAGAGACATAAATATTTCGTTGATAACCTAATAAATTGATCGTTATAAAGTTCATTCTGTGGTGACCCACTCTCGGAAAGTTTTCGTAAAATTCTACTCTAACTTAAATCTGTGGTGACCCACTCTACTACGAGCTGAGTGTCACAAATCATGCAAACGGTTGTCCGGCCCAGAAGGCAGCAACTCTCGGACAATATGAACGCCATCGAGAATTTGCCAGAACTTCGTCTGAATCTGACAAAGTTTGTGATGATGGCGCCAGAGTGAGTGACGAGCCAACATGGCGGTCTATCAGCCCTGTGATTTAAACTTTTCTTGTCTGTTTTCATGAATGATTTGTTACAGTTGTTGCAAAGACTTTGAGAAATTTTCGACCCACTGGGCTGGTTGGCTCATCAGTCTCAGCTTGAGTAGTTGAAGCAGGAACTTTGATGCAGAGCGAAACTCGGTACTATTAGGAATCGCCGCCGTGATTGGGGCAGACGGCTGCCAATCAGCACCGTCCACACGTGGCTAACTGCGCCGGTGCTGCGCAAAAATGTCCACGTACACGCAGCCGCAGTTCAGATAATGATTGAGGATATTTACTCGGAGTAATATATTATCCAATATTGTCCCGAATTAGCCCATAGCTCTCACAACAACACCGTCAGAACCATTCAGAATCTCTGCGCAGAGATGTAGTGTACCAATATCCCTCTTACTCCTAGTCGTTCTACACGCTTTTGCTTTAATTTTTGTCGTTGATTTTTCTATGGTCTCCGCCGTTCGCTGATGCGCATCTGTCACCGGAGCTCTCCGCTGTCGAGCGCATTTGCATTCTCTATTTGACCGGAGCTCCGAGTTGGACGAGTTTTTTGCCCGTTTCTGTCGCAGGCTCTTGGGGAATGTTCATCCTCCAAGTTGCTTTTATCCGCTGCTTTTGAAGATTTTACGGCACCTGATGATACTTTTTTCCCGGTGCTTTTGAAGATTTCATGGCACCTGATGATACTTTTATCCGAGACCAAAGTATTCGTTCTTCACATGGCCTAATGGGAAATGTTTTTGAAAGAAAAGAGATTGCAAAGTTAAGGTTTTTCTATGGGCTTTTCCATGCATAGGGCTTGGGAGAGATTCCTTCATAATATTCGCGGAGGAGTGGAAAAGTTTCCCTCGAGCAGTGACACGGAATATTTCTCAGCGCGTCATCACCCTCTTATCTCTTTAATTTACATACTGAGTGCCCTCCAAGGTACTTTCATTTCGAACATCGAAGAGCTTTTTCAGAGGTAAAGCATCAGTTTCGCAAACTGATGCTTCGTGAACTCAACGTTTTCAGCTCTGCGCTCGAAGACGTCATTTATGTTGCTTCTACGGTTCTAGTAGGGCTGAACTCAAAGTACACAGTATTTTTTGCTCTAGTTTTCCAAATTTTATCCTTTTTTATTAGTTTATCGGAAGGAGACGGAGAAACATGCGCGGGGAGAACATAGAAGGTTTAAAGTAAACAAAATTTGAGAACTGAAGCATTCGAGTGAAGAAAGAAATCATTAATGTTTAAAGTTGAAATTCTTAGCACAAAAGTTTGGACAAGCGTCTTCCTGTCTGCTAATTTTTCTAAAGTTCTTCAGACTTAATCCCGCAAATCACAGAGTAAGTTTTTTTAAAGTAAGAGCTTTTGTTCAACTTTTTAACATTTGAGCATATCGTTTGAAGCGTAACCGAGACGTATTACAGTGATCGTGAACTAATTAGGAATTATAATTCAAAACTAAATCTTGTTACTTAATTATGTATTCATGATACTACCAAGGCTTAAATTCAATTTAATTATTATTCAATTATGTATCAACTATACTAACAAGGACTAAATTTGAAGGGAGCCATGACAATGGCCGGTAGAGTTACACAAGGGGATGAATCAGAATGCATGCATTGAAATTTGAATTTCTTGTGCAGAACGAGTCACTTTTCATTGTGAAATCATGGTAATGAAAATGTCAGGAATGTCTGGCTATGGTTGTTTGTGCTCGAAAATTGGTAGGAGTTCTGAACTTTGAAATCTGACTTTTTCAGAACCAGCATGAAATAGTAAGTTAATTAACAGGGTAGCGTCTCTCAGTGTGACTGTGATGCCCCCTCCGAGGTGCACACACGCTTCGTGTACGCGCAAGTCTGGGTGTGTGCGTTCGTGGAAGTTTAGGTGTGAGTGTACATCGAAGTTTGCGGAAGTTTAGCACATATGCACATATATAATGCATGTGTTTATATTTACGTATGTTTATCAGGACAAGAGGTTCAAAATTGAACACTAAGTTGAAAATGACCAAATAAACACTTTTTCTTCCATGAAATTTCCCGAAATATTCAGATTTATGAGATATTAGCGGTTTGTTGTTTTAAGGGATGAAATTCAATTACTAATGTTCGAAATTACTTAAATTGTCAATATCCTAATAGGTGGATCGGACATGACTCCACTCGATTTCTTATTTTGGGGACACATGAAGAGCTTTGTTTGTGCTACAACCATTGAATCCGAGGAAGATCTCGTGGCCAGAATTGTAGTGGCTGCTGGTGAGATTTCTGAAATGCCAGAAAAGTGCATTGGTGTGGGTGGAACACATTTTGAACAATTTTTGTGAAGTAAATTCAAAATAAATGTTGCGAGGAATCGTGTCATTAAATTTCATCTTTTAAAACAATAAACAGCTAACACATCAATAACCTGATTTTTTTCAGAAAATTTAATCGAAGAAAAAGTTTTTTTTTTTGTCATTTTCTACTTGGTGTGCAATTTTGTACACTTTGTTCTGAAACATCCTATATGTTCATATTTAAATGTGTGTAAATATATCAGGAAATGTTTACTAAATACTAAGATTGGAATAGACGATCATCAGTAATTTTTTCGTGAAAAAATATTTTATTAAGATAACAGCTTTGAAAGTGCAGTAGCTGAGAGATAAATTTTCAGCTGATACACAATTTACAGCTACTTTGTTGACCTGAAAACCTCTCCCACTTATTAAAATTCCTGGCAGTGGTATGAAATTGAGTTCACCTGCATTTTCTGTAATATATTTTAATGCTTATACTTTATACGAATATGAATCCACTGATACTAATGCTCATATCAACATCAATCCTTGATGCTCAAATGGTAACATGCGAATATTTTTACAAGTTTTTCGGCCATTTTTTCCATAAATTTTGACGCACTTTTTCTGTGCTCTCAATTCCCCGAAAATAAGAGTATCAGGATGCCATCAGTGACGCTCAAGTATCTAGAAAGTATCTTCACGACGATACTTCGTCATTGATGAATAATTTGTCTTTGTCTAGTGTGTGTCGGGGCGCTAGCAAGCAGCAGCAGCAGCTGCAGAGGACGCAGCTGCGTTGCTATCTCGCCCGTCTGTGATGATGGCGACCAAATTGATGGGACGATACGAGCGTCGGTCGTTCTGACCGTCGATAAGTGCTACTAGGGTTGCCAGATGGGCTTTTTCTGTGAAAAATCCTCAACTCTGGGCTTTTCCTTTGGGAAATCTGCCAATTTTGTATTTTTTTCTGTGGAAAATCTTAAATTTTGGGCTTTTTCTGAACTGCGCATGAAATGCGCTACGCAAGAGGCTACCCTGCAGGGTTACCAGATAATTACTGCAGAAAATTTCTTGAGAAAAAAGCCCAACCTCGGGGACTTTGGACGAAAAAGTTATTTTGCAAGCTAGACCTGCATGTTTTGCATGCTTCTGTGATATAAAGGAAAGCCTTGTGCCTGCTCGGCCGAGGTGCCGCTCTTCAGCTGCTTTTTGATAATCAATTACCGGAAAGTTATGCATAGTTTTCGGAATTGATGGCATTGGGCTCTTTTGAAGATCCTTCTAGTCCTGGGAACCTTAAGAATAATTTGTTAGGGTACGGGATAAAATGTCGGTATTAGTGAGGGTCATCCATGAGAGCGCGGATATTTATCTATGAGTTATAAAGGAGGAAAATCATTTTTCTTTAACCGAATGTTCAATAGGAATTTAAAAACGAGGAAAACTGCTCGTAGGTTAAGCATTATTTAATATTACAC
>JACJUY010010080.1:0-21739 GCA_014220935.1 Platorchestia sp. MABIK | reverse complement strand
CATAAAAAATCTAAAATCTTCCTACACTAATGAGGAGCATTCAAACTTCATTTGAAATTCTAAGCAAAAATCGCTGTAATATTTTCTCACAGAAGAATTTCGCAAAATTGATTAACTTTCAAATTCAACAGTACAAAGTGTTGAATTGAAGCCAAACGAGGAAGCTTGGTGAAATTTACTTAGCATTACGTTCAACAAGAGGCTAATTTACTGCAAAAATGCTGGCATTTAACACACACAACCGTGAGTCTCACGAGGCTGTTTGTTTTATCAAACCCAGTGCAATGAGCTGGCTGAGCGTATGAATTTTGTTACTATTACTAACGGTGAATTTTGTCAATATTTCTAACGGTGAATGTGGTCAGCATTTATAACGCGTGAATTTTGTCACTATTTCGAACGGTGAATTTTGTCAATGTTTCTAACGGTGAATGTGGTCAGCATTTATAACGCGTGAATTTTGTCACTATTTCTAACGTTGGAATTTTTTTAGCATTTATAACTTGTGAACTTCTTCAGTATGTCTAACGATGGAATTTGTTTAGAATTTTTAGCGTGGGTATTTTCTTAGTATATCTAACATGGAAATTTTATCAGCATATCTAACGTTAGAATTTTGTCAGTATTTCTAGCATGGGATGTATGTCAGTATTTCTAACTTTGAAATTTCGTCAGCATTTACTTAAAGACCACTATCGATTCCACGCTGACATCCATGCAGACACTGCGTCCGCGCTGCCATCCATCCAGTGTGTGTATTAAAATAAAGATTAATAAAAGTTTGGTAGGGTCAAGACTCATAACTCGGCTCACTAAGCTCTTGAGACGTCAACGTCATAACGATATCCCCATACACATAGAGATGCTGCGATGAGGGTTTTTTTGAGGCAACGAGTGCAGCAAATTAGAATAAAAATTCTTTCAGATTAGAATAGAAATGTTTTTGCATTATTCAAGCACATCTGCCTGTATAACACTTATGCATATTGAACCACAATTGCGCGGATTGCACCATCTGTGCCACCAGCCCCACCTGCACCACTCGCACCCCTTGTGCCCCCTGTACTACCTGTACTACTTACAGTACCTGCACCACCTGCATCACCAGCACCACTTTCGCCATCTGTACCACCTCTAGATCCCTCCACTACCTGCACCCTCTGCACCACCTACACCACCTTCAGATCCCTCCACCACCTACACCACCTACACCACCTGCCTGATCACATTTACCGTCACCGAAGTGCCGGCACTGAGCTGGAGATTGGCCGTGACGGTCGCCTACGTCGCTCTGGCAAGCACCGTTTGCTGCCCTCAGGCTTGCTCTCTTCTGTAGACCTCGTCACGACAACGAGCTTTAAATAACTGCTCCGTCACAGCCCGCTATGAATAGGGGCAAGCTAAAAATAAATTAAATAGGGTAGACCTCGTCACAACAACGAACTTTGACCCTGTAACACGTTGACTGCGATGGGTTAAACTAAAGTTCAATATCCAACTCAAATTTAAAGTTTAAAGTTGTTAATTTTATTTAACTTCTATGAAAAATAAATGAAATTTTATCATTTATTTTAAATTTATTTTATGATTAGCAAACGTTAGCTGGGTATGTTAAATACCATGAATTTAAAAATATTGTTTAAAATCTTTCAAATCCCATCGATGGGCCGTTTCGCAGCTAGAAAAACGTAAGCACAACCCACCGGTGGCCCGTATCGCAAGCAACGCGTTAACGTCAGAATTTTTGAACTCATGTTACCGTTATCACAACCACCGTTACATAACTGGGGCCGGCATCAGGCAGTCACCGATATCAGGATGAAGAAAGAATTGCCCCTCCGAAAGAACACATTAGGGAACTAATTTAACGAGAAATACAATATGTTGAGGCTATTTCCGAAAGAGGACCGTAGAGTCCTCTCGGGCGTTAAAGGGTTAAATAACTGCTCCGTGAGAGCGCGCCATAAATAGGGCTTCTAAAAGCGTCGTGTCCGAAGTCTAAAAGCGGGTTACTTTTGGGAACTTTGGGAAAATAAAGGATGTGTTATTTTTTATTGGGGTATCGGGTAAATAATGTTTCCGGGTGTTATTACCTTATCGGTAAACTACCTTTAATCGTTTGTTATTTTCTATTGTGAAAATCACGTAATGTTGACGTTTTTTCCTTAAGAGTTAAAGCTTCTTTTGATGAAAGAGATAATTTAAATAACGCATTTCATGATTAAAGACTTCCATGACGTGGATACATAGTGGAATGTTGTTTTGTTGTAATTCAAACGAGGCTAAGAAAGTGTTCCAGGGACATTTCTGAGCTACATTTATAAAAAATATAGGTAAAATAAGGCGCACGAAATTATGGCTCATAAAACTAAAGTAAAAACAACTTGACACGTTAATTTGAACCAGCCTTACATGTTGCCATTCTACCCAGTCTAACTTTTTCGCCGCCTGCATGCATGTTTTTCGCCGCCTAAGCGATTGAAGCGATTCAATCGCTTAAAGCGGCGAAAAAATGCATGCAGGCGGCAAAAATTTTAGACTGGGTAAAAGTGATCTGGAGAAATCACTGAAAATGATTTGAAAAATGACCTGTGATTTGAAATGCTGATTTAGTAATTGAGCTCAAGGTTGCATGATATGCAGTTACGGTTCAACTACCCTCAAGTTGTTGATATATGTTTACTTATTAATTTCGGCATCAAAGTGCTGTGTAAGCTGAAATAGCTAGAATAAAGTGTATAAAATAAACACTTGACGGTAACTTATTCCAAATTTTCCTACACATCGATCGAAGATGGCTGGACTTAAAAACTAAGTTTATGTTTAGAGTTCTGCATAAATAGGATATTAATAATAAAATTTAAGCTAGAGGAGGTGCTTTGTTACATCGAAATAATGCACATTTGTTCGTGTAACTTTAAATTTAATAAAATTGGGCTTTATAAAACTGTTCATAAATTAAATTAGAATTTGCCCAAATACATTCGCACTCAATCAAAAAACTCTAAAATCAAACAGAAAATTGTGTGTGACTGGACCGATTAGGCTAAATTTATTTGCAATACATTAGAAAAAATCTAAAAACAGGCAAAAATTTAGGTGGCAGTGGAAAGATTCGGCTAAATTTATTTGCAATCCATTACAGACAAAACTCTAAACAGAAGCCAAAATTTGCCAGGGAGTGGAATGAGCCACTCAGATGCAGCAGAAACAGCAGCCACAAAACCGACATCGGTGACAGAGAAGTCTTTCAATTAAGCGAGGGCTCTACGACAGCTCACCCTGCTCATCCTCGATCCTGATTGGCTCAACAGCAGCTCATCCTAGATCGTGATTGGCTCGACGACTGCTCTCTCTGCTTATCCTGGATCGTGATTGGCCGGATTAGCGGCCGAGCAATTAAGTAGGATTGTAAGGACCCGCACTGTCTCTGATTGTGTGGCTGGTCATGTGTGTTTGTGTTGCCAAGTGTGTTGGTTGTGTTCGTGCCTCATTAGGACTGGAATTAGGTGTTGGGTCATTAAACGGACATGGAGACACATGATTTCCTTGCTCCGAACGTGCGGTGGGTTACTTTGAATTGTGGCTAACATGGTCGGAAGATTGTGCTTCCCCCCCTCAGGGGGATACAACTATTGCATCTATAGGAATTAGATCTCCCAGGGGGAATATGTGAGGTCCTGAGTTAAAGGTCAGGTAGGCCTTCTTTTTGTGTAAGTAGAATAGGTTTTTGTTTTGTTCCGGACCGTCTTTTTCCGTTCAGTGCTGTCCTTTTTTTCAACACCTACTGCTTTTATTTTCAACTTTTATCTCGTTCCACAAATTTCTGTTATTATGCACTTTGTGCATAGATTCCGCATTCCTTTAACTCCATACTATATGGTGCTTTCATTCTTCCTCTCTTTGAACCTATTTTTTGTGGTTAGGGAGGCGAAAAATTTCTTAAAATCAATCAATCGAATGTGTCTCTCTGTCATCACTCCATTTGAATGGCTAAGCGTTTTGAACAATCGGAACGACTGTGGTCTAGAATATGGAGCCATTGAGTGCGTATAATCATTTAATGAATTTAAAGAAAGTTTCAGAAAATGTTTTTTCATGTGGAAACTTGTCAAAAAAAAACAGAAACTAACTCAACACTGATACAGTTTTTAAAGCGGGACTGGAACTGGATTCTTGAAGAAATTTTTGAATTTTTGGTTTTGCAGTTTTTGTTTAGCATATTCAAGGCGTGCCGGAAAGGTCTCGAGCTCTACTTCGGAAGAATTTCAAATACGTTAGACCAAGCATCGAGGAAATTACTTCACCACATCACCACAGCGATGTGCAGTTTTGGATCGCACCCCGACTTAGCACTGCGCTTCAACAGCAACAACATTAATTTTTCCCAACTTGAGGCTAACTGCAAAAGCTGGTGTGTGAAATACGAGGTGATGATCAGTTTTACTTAACGATCTTTTTTATTACCTCAGTATCAAAAGGCTAAATTTGATTTCCATTTTCAGTAGTTGGTGCACAATTTATTTTTCTCAAATTAACTAGCGCAAGCTTTATGGTTAAATGAACATAAGCTTTAAAATAAAAAGAACACAAGCTTTATGGTCAAATAAACAAAAGCCTTATTCAAAAAGAACACAAGCTTTATGGTCAAATAAACAAAAGCCTTATTCAAAAAGAACACAAGCTTTATGGTCATATGAACACAAGCATTAGAGTTAAAAAGAACACAAACTTTATAATAAAAAGAACACAAGCTTTATAGGCAAAAGCTATTATGACTACAGGCTGTTTTCCCAGTATCGGAATTACGCATTATAAATCAGCATAAACATCGTAGCGAGCGAACGGATTTTACTGACAGTTTTTTGCATGTATCAACAATAGAAACGCTTGAACTAAAACGCTCACAAACAATAAATAACTACTTTACGTTCCAAAATGCCATCTGTCTCAATCTCGTAACGAAGGTCATCGTGACTTCCTGATATACTGCCATCCTTGTGAGCCGAATCTCAGGACACAAATTTCGTAGATGCGTGAGCTGCGTATTGACGATTGTGCGTTGATAAATGCAATAAAATAAGCAATTTGTGCTAAGCAGGAATGAAATGGATTATACAACACACATCAGACAATACAGCCCCACACAGAAGACAGAACACACATCAGACAATACAGCACCACACAGAAGACACAACACACATCAGACAATACAGCACCACACAGAAGACACAACACACATCAGACAATACAGCACCACACAGAAGACACAACACACATCAGACAATGCAGCACCACACAGAAGACACAACACACATCAGACAATACAGCATCACACAGACGACACAACACACATCTGATAATACAGCACCACACAGAAGATACAACACACAACAGGTAGCACAGCACCACACACAACAAACAATACAGTATCACACAGAAGACACAGTAGGCCAAAGTTTAGACAATGAGATACCAAGGACGTGTGAATAAACAATGATGACTTAATGGCTCAGTGAACTTCTAAGTTACTTTGCTAAGTGAGCAATTGCTTAGAAATACAATTTGTTGTTCTCGAGTATTGCGTTCGAGAGACACTTGGCCATGAAACTATGATGATGCAAAGAGCTTAACAAGACGCCTTCGTCATTGGTCTGGGGAGACTTCAAAGATATCATCCAACATTCATTTGCAATGAATTATCTGCCTAATAATGTGCAATTATTTTCGCTGATATTGGCTACTCCTCCTACTCAAATTTACATGAATGTAATTTAAACGTTGGAATGCAATGCAAAGGTATAACTTTTTATATGTTTTCTCTCTAGCAACAATTTTGCACTAGTTTTTGTTGATAAAAACTGAAGCAATTGGGTACCTTATTTTCATGAGTAGTAATTTCTTTTTTTTAAATTATACGATACACCGAAATATTTACTCATGCATCCAACATACGTGATATTTTGTGTGTAACACGAAACGTACGCACGATGCGGTGTTGCTGGTTTACCCTGCGTTCAAAAAGAATTGCTGCTTGCATTTTGTAGTAGTATTTGCTTGCAATGTTTTTTAAATGCATTGGAGTTCTTTTATCGCCTAGTGACAAAATTATCGAATGCGAAACAAATTCAAAAACTTTAATTGTACAGCGGGGCGTACAATTATATTGTGCAACTTCAATTAGATTGCAAGCTATCCAATAACGTCACATTTCATTACTAGAATTACACTGCAATTTTCTGCCACTTTCATCTTTTTAATTGCAGTTCGAGTGCGCTCTTAGCGTGCCAGTAATCATTTCTTAGAGTACAAATTAAAATTTAACGTAAAGCTCCTTTTCAATGTAAAAACATCATCTTCAGGCACAGACACTTCAGAATTGTTTTTTTTCTAACATGTCAAAATGAAATAAAAATCATGAAAAAAGTCATACATTTTTTTTGCTTTCGCGTCTAAAATACATTCTCATGACTGAGTTGAAGTTGTAATGTGATTTTTAATGCGATGGAGGTTTTAATTATTTCTCATGGCAAAGTTGAAGTTACTGTGGGATTTTCAATTTGATGTAGATTTTCATTAATTTATCGTTCACTAAATAAACGCTCTGAAGCAGTGATTCCCCAAATGGGCGCTACCGCCCCCTGGGGGCGTTGAAGCGCTGAAGGGAGGCGGTGCGGCCACTTTTGAAAAAAAAATTTAAAAAGCAAATTAATCGTTTCGGTGATTTGCTGTAAAATTTAATATAATTAGCCACTAGAGGAGCGGCAAGATCTCAAGGGGGACGGTAGATCAAAAATTTCCTGAGAAGCGGGCGATGAATAAAAAAGTTTGAAAACCACTGCTCTCAAGGGACTTGCAGTGTGAAAGAGGTTTTAATTTTTTGTCATGCACGTTATTCAAGTTGAAATTGGATTAATGTTCCTTTTAACAAATTTTCATAGAAGCCATAAAAATCCAAAAGGCAAGTATGAAGTGGAGCTGAGGATGAGGACTATCACTAAAGTATGTGATAACACTGACGACATCTAGACAATTCAAATGAAAATCACAGTGAATAAAGTCTTTACAAATCATAGAAGCTCTTGGATCACACAAAAGTTTTATTGACATTGGTGACTAATTTCTTACACCAACTAAAAAAAGAATACGCAAGCAATCCCAAGACGCACGAAGAAAATAAAAATAGATTCAAAAAGAGTTACTGTAATAATACAACAACTAGTTGCTTTATTAAGCTCACAATTCCTTAAATTAACACCAAGGCCTTAAAGCGATTTAAAATACCGCAATGGAATATTGAAACGAATAAAAAATACTACGAGAAGTTGGGAACATTGAAAAACAAAATCCACATTCGAAATTCGCAAAGCAACAAAGGAGACCATTGTATGTTTCTCGAAAGCATTCAATTATTTCAGGAGCCGATTGGTTATCCTTTGAACATTTTGTGGGCTTTTCGTGTAGCGTGGTTTCACTCATGGAACAGTGTATTAAAATTGTCTTAAGCCTTGTATGAAAATGCAGTAGCACAAGAGAGATGAAGATCATGTATACGGTGGCTTCTCCATTCACATGAATGTAAAACGTTTTTTTCCGATCCAAAATTGAATATTCAGGGCGTCTATTGATGCACTTTGTCTTCCAGGCTCCGTCTAAAAGACCATCTTCACTTCGGCGCTCAGCTAAAGAAAGTTTTTTGAATTTAAATTAGTATTGCAAATTGGTTCAAATTTTTGTCAAATGCTGTAATTAAATTCCTGTAACGGTGGATAAAAGCTCCCGCTTTAGACTTGTAAAATAAACGTTGTTTGATGAAACAAAGCCTTAAAAGTGACGTTCGATTAATTCACTACACTTTTTTTGGCAAAATAGAGTCGTACCTTAGGTCATGTTTGGTACCAATAATAGGAGAGTGAAAAGGATCATGGATTCAAATAAAGAGTTTACCTTTTTATGTGATTCTACTGGCGCATAATTTAATAGAAAGTGATAATGAGTCAATTGCGTTCCATTTTACTAGTTTTGAATAGAAAAATTAAGAATTTTGACATGAAATAAGACTATTAATCTTATGTTTCCCTGCAAGATAATAATATAGAGGTTTTTTATTATATACAAGCTCTGAACAAAAAATCTTTCCATCGTGACTTAGAACAGTCATTAGAAGGAATTATGATATTCACTAAGTAATTTTACTCCCACATGGCAAAAATAATTTTTCCGTTTCTCAATTCGAGTTGCATACCTCACACTTGTGGGTTGAGAATTCGCCTGAAACCATTAACGAACATTTCAAATGAATATGTAACGATTTGCTTTTCCTCACTTCTTAAATGATGTTCGTACTGTAATAAATGATGCCCGCACCGTACCGTAATAAATCATATCAGAACCGTAATTTATAATATCAGTAGCGTAATAAATTAAATCAGTACCGTAATAAATTATATCAGTACCGGAATAAATTATATCAGTGTCGTAATAAATTATTTAAGTACCATAATAAATTGCATCAGTACCGTAATAAATTATTTCAGAACCGTAATAAATTACATCAGTACCGTAATAACTGCGAAGATGCATCGTTTCGGCTGCCCACACACTCGGCTGGGATTTCCCCTTATGTTGATGCAGCGTTGCACCAAGCGAGGACTTTGTGACTTGCTATCATTTGATGAAAGTCAGGTAACGAATAGAATTCCTTTTCCAAAGTTGATAAAAGTTACGAAATTCGACAGAATTGCCAGTTTACAATTTGGATGCTAAAGATAGAGTGGAACTTTTTTATTACTTGCTGCTATTTAAATGCCCTGCTATTCAAAATGCAGGGGGATATCTTCATCATTCGATCCAAATCAAAAGGCAAGGAATATATTTCCACCCCATAGTACAAGCCAAAAGAAACATAATAAATCTTCACTATTTGATACCCTCCAAAATGCAAGGAACATATATTTATCATTAGATACAAGGCAAGGAAGATATGTTTATCATTTGATAAAAGTCAAATGCTTGGAATATATCTTCATCATTTGAGACAAGACGAAAGGCACGGAACGTATGTTTATCGTTTTATATTACTCAAAAAGCGCGAAATAAATCTTTATCTTATGATACAACTTAAAATGCATGGAATATTGCACACGAGAAAAGGCTTGTAATACATCTTTCTCAATTGCAAGAATTCAAAAGGCTAGGAAAATATCTTTACTATTTGATACAAGTCAAAAGGCACTGAACATGTCGTCATTAATTGCTACAACTCAAAAGGCAGTTAATATGCCACTAGGCAAAAGGATCGTAATGCATCTTTATCAATTGATACAACTTAAAAAGCCTCGTAATGCATCTCTATCACTTGCTTCTATTCCAAATTGAGGGTATACAACACAAGCCTACAAAGCACAGGCTGGGCCTCATCCCTCGAGATCACCCAGCGAACGAGGGCGTGATGTAGCACCGGCGGCTAGACGTAGTGGGTGACACCTCAGGCAAGGCTTTAGACGCACAGATAAATGCAATTGCTGCCTCAGCTCTTAATTAAATTGAAAGAGCTTTGCAAGAAGCTTCGCGATGCTGAAGCTCAGCAAGCGCAATCCCTTTGCATGAATTAATAAGCGCTTGCGCGCTTGCAACTTGCCGGGTGTAGCGATCCTTGGGAGCGCGTGTTTGGGGAGCAAGAAAAATTCGAAGAAAATTCAAAATTACAAAATTACATTGCATCATAAACTTCCTTGGTTGGGATCTAAGTGCACCTGAAGAAAAATGGCTGTCGATAAGCGAAACTTAATAGGCGACTGCAAGGTTTTGGTGTAATTTCAATACGTGTATAAAAATGCTATTACATTCTGTACATTGGAACACTGAAAACGTCCATAAGCTTGCTATTAAATTTTGTTCTTCGGTACATTGGAACATTAGTGCATTGAATACGTCGGTGTATAAAATGGTGTACATTGAATACGGCAGCGTTCATCACCGTGCCACACACTGCACACATAACGTGTGTTCTTGCAAAATGTGTGTTGAGATATTTTTGAAAGCAATTTTAGCTGTATTTGAATCGCGATAAGAGTATGTAATCACACAAAAAACTAATGAAGCAAAGAGAGAAAAAGGCCGATATCGCATTCCACTAATTTTATTCATGACCATTATTTATCCAAAAAATAGTTCAATCATGTTTACTTTTAGCAATGCAAAACATGCTACGAGTTATTGATTCAATGTAAAATGGATTTCCATAATTCAAATTTTTTCCTGCTTTTGCAAATAAAATATTTCTCACAGCAGTATTTAATTTTAGAAATACTCATTCAGGGCTAAAACACTCAAAAATTGGAGTTTTTATGATGAAATTTGGAAAGATGTGATGCTTCAACAACCATTTTGAAAGACTCCAGAGCAGACTCGCACACTAGAAATGTGTTTGGCATCGTCTTAAGGCCGTCTGAGCGCGCCATTGTTTTAAATTTGACGATTGCAAAGAAATTAAATCTGACCACTAAATTAAAAATTAACTCTTACAATTGAAAGTATCCGACAACTAAAAATTGTCAATTAAATCTGACAATTGCAAAGAAGGGCACTTCATGCTACTTTTTTATGCGGTAGCCATAACAGGCAAATGCTTTGAGGTTTATCCACATTGTGAGGAGAACGATGTCCGATTGCCAAGTAATACATTGCATTATCTTCGGAAGTCGGACGAATTGCTTACCATAATAAGATGATCATGTGTGAGGTATTCAAACCTTTAGCGAAGGTTCTTTAACCTTAGCCAAATAGAAGCTCATTTTAAACGAACTCCAAAAATTTTAACCTTAGCCAAACAGGAGTTCATTTTGAACAAACTCGAAGGAACCTTAACCTAAGCCAAACAGAAGTTCATTTGAACAAACTCGAAGGAACCTTAACCTAAGCCAAACAGAAGTTCATTTGAACAAACTCGAAGGAACCTTAACCTAAGCCAAACAGAAGTTCATTTGAACGAACTCGAAGGAACCTTAACCTAAGCCAAACAGCAGTTCATTTTGAACAAACTCGTAAGAACAAGTACATAAAGCCCTGCGATACAAGCTTCTACACCAGCCAGCACTGTTCGCCATGCAGTGCTGGCACAGCGTATGCAACTTTCAGATGCCTCCCCCGAAGAAAAATACTATGTAAAATATTTTTCCTCAAGCTTCGACAAATATAACGGGCCTTAAAACGAATTTTTTTACAATTCGAGGACTTTCGTTGGGCTTTTTCGCTTTCAAGGACAAATACGTTAGCTGTGAAAATTGCGCAGTGTTTGGTTGCTCGTGTTTTTGAACAAATCGACACGACGTCAGAGATATGTGAACCTGAGTCAAAGGCATTGCCTGTTTTTTAAAATTGTGTGCATGAAAAATTAAATTAGATGTGTTGGCACAATGATTAAAGTCTCATTAGTTTCATTTTAGGCCAGTAGCTTTGAGGTTCTTGTAATGACGAGGAAATGATACGAAAGTTGTATAAATAGTCTCGCAATTTACCACCTTTGCACGATGATTCAAGTTAAATGAACTTCTGACGAATTTTAAGTTGCATATGAATGAGTACTTTTGAGCAGCTAAACACTTGTTAAATTTTCCATTCTTAAAAAATAAAGCTTGGTGCTTTTAAACTCAACTGAAAATTACTGAAGCCAAAAATATTAGTCATTAACCTAATGGAAGTTTTGTTTTATAGGCAATGCGAGTAAAAATTATTAAAAAAAGATGTCACCTTAAGCATGGCTTACTATTAATGTTTGTAGCTACTGTAGGCACTTAAATGAATTTTCATTCCAGAACATCATTATTTTTGAGTCAAAATTAATCAATTTTAAGGTTTCGTCATCTGCGTGTTCGTCAAACTGTTTTCTACACAATCTGTGTTAGATTTCGTAAATCCTCAGAAAGTTCAAATTTCCTTAATGTTTGTGTTATGAAACAATGATCTTTTTTGCATTTCCCTATGGTCCTCCATCCTTCGGTATTTTTCCTGTCTTGATTTACTAACCATCTTTTTTTTAAGGTATTGAATTTTTTATTTCGTCCCCAGCATCAACATTTTTTAGAAAGGGATTGAAGATACGTAGAAAAGGAATTTTTGTCTAATATTTTTTGATAAAACTTTGAAGCATACGATAGTGATCATTCATTGAAAATGATTTTGTACAATTAGACATAGAACTTTTAGGAAGCCCTTCGCATGAAAGTTGAAGGTAATGAACGTTAAGCTGGCGGTTTGGTACTGAATAAGTGACAAAAATCCGTGCCCTGGGATTCAATGGCTTTAGTTTCTTCAGATCAAATAATTTGTAACTTGTGAAATGTCTATGAGTTTAAAATCAATTCATTGTTCAATTTTCTAATTTGAAATAAACTATTTGGCTAAATCAGAACATAATTTCACACAATTTACCGCGTATTGAATTAATTTTTTTGGAATAATGGTAGAGAAGGCGACGTGAATCTGCAGCATAGAACTTTTTGACTTTCCCAAAAACCCTACTACTGAAAATGACGCCCTCTCAATCTAAAAATAAAGCCAGATTCCTTTTGTTCCAGATTTACCGCTCATGAGATTCAGAATTCAAGTTTTCCTGTCATTGTATTCGGAAATGCCTGCACGATTCGCATAAAAAGAACATATATTGAAAGTTTTTGTGTTAAAATGCGCAGGATCGGACTTCTGAGCTTAAGTTAACGGAAAACTTGAAAGTAATTTTGCAATTTTGCGACGCTTTACGGTGGTCTCTGCTCTTTAAAACAAACGAACAATAATGATTTTCGTGGCAATGGCTATTCCTCTGGAATTTTTGGAACCCATCTTCCGGACACGACTAATTAAACATTTCCGATCCTTTTAAGTTGATTTATGTCTAGGCGTATTGAGAGCGACGCAGGTTTAACCACGTAAACGAAAATTGCAGCGGTCATGTTATCATTCCATTGCTCTGCTACCGCACAAGCCTCGGCTGGTAATAGCGTTCGTTGGATGACTCGTTTTGTTCAAATAAATACAAAGTGAGCAAAAATTAATTACATCCTTTTTCAGTTTTCTCAAAAACTCATTCTCAAATTCTACATTTATTGAGGTTGACTGCAATTGTAAAAACTGAGGCATTAATTTGAAGGAAACGGAAATAATTTTTTATGAACAAATTCTTCGTGTTTAATATTATGGCTACATGAATAATCACATTAATAGATGGAACTCATGTCTATTTGAGTTCATAAGTATTCACCGAAATAGGCTCATTTTAAAAAGACGGAAAACTTAGAAAAAGAGAAGCTCTTGAGTATTTTTTCGAGGTAATTAGCTCTTAAGTGTAAAGCTCTTAAGTATTTGTCCGTTACCTTTAAAATAACCAAGTTTTCTCGGAGTAATATTCTATCTCTAAGAACAATGTTGAATTAAAAACAACGAAAAATTAAATACAGTGTTTATGTGTTGCTGCAAAAAGTTTTGCTCGGGAAATATGAGAATAAAAAAAATCAGAGGAGCAAATAAATTGTGCAGACTCTCTCTTTGCAAGACTGTCTCCAGTTTATTCCGTGTTTCAAACACTCCATAATCAAAGTAGAACTGTAAATTTAGCAACACCGCCAGCCAATTCTGGCTATATCACGTCCAAATTTATTCCAACTACTTTGATTTGGACTAGGTACATTCCGCAATGATTGACGATGATGATCAATTTCTGGCATTTGTTTTTATGCTCAGAGCAGACGGCTATATTTGCTCAAAAGACTGTCTTGTAGGCGCTGTACTTGAAAAACTAGAATCGTCGTTAACTTATAGCATTAAAAACTTTCGATCTCGAAGTAAAAGTCAAATTAAAAACAACTAAAAATGAGATACATGGTATTATGTTTTTCTGCAAAAAGTTTATGTGCAAAAACCATAGCCTAAGAATAGCTATGGTAATGAAAGTCTTCGGTATTTTTTGTTTTCTTTCAGGTGGAACTAATTTTTATTTTATGGCTCACAATTTTACTAAATCTAGGGACATTTTCTCTTTTTTAACTCATTAGGCTAGTTTTTGTGACAACGGACTCTTACAATAGAAAAAATACATGTGCACTGGGCAATCAGAGAATGGGTTCATGTTTTTAGGACACTGTTTTTGACTGCGAAAGAGAATAAAAGTATGTGGAAGTCCTTAGTAATGGAAGCATGAAAAAGTATTTTACTATTTTTGGAAGAAGAACGTTGAGGAAGAACTTAGTAGAATTTGGTAAAACAGGGTAGTGAAAGTATTCGGTTTTATTTGGAGTAGTGATAGAGAGTAGAAATACAAATTTGGCAGCAATAGGAAATGTAAGGCTGCAGTCGTATTTAGCCATGCGTGGAAATGGAAAGAAGTAGAAACATTTGAGTTTACTTCGTAATTTGGTGTTTGGTTCTACTTGGTTAAGGAGGTGGTGGAAGCATTGAGTCTCATTTCGGTTGCGGATGTTAGTAAAAGAATTAGATGGGCGTGGAAATGAGAGTGCTGGAGGCATAAAGAGGCGAATGCTGCATGTAGGGAAAGTTATATGCTGTGTCAACTTACATAGAAGAGTGTTTTAAATTACGCCTCCAGTATGTAGCTTTACTTGTGAATTTGCACAGGTACTTCAGGACGCGTACACACATTTCATGTCTTAAAATTTGAAAACGTATTTTTCTGGATCTCACCAGTATGTAGACAACATAAAAATAATATTTAAGCGTATATTCACAGGAATTTTTGTAACTAATCATTTGTGAGCTGAACTTTTAGCAGCAAATTTGAGTCTAGCAAATCAAAAGATCTTCCGCTCATTATAATAACATTTTTTTTACATCCAAACATTTCAAAATATTTTCAGAGACTGCAAATAGAGTATTCGTTCGTGCTATTTACAACAATTTTTATATATTTGAACCCAGCGTATAGTAAGCTCCCCCCAACAACAATTTTAATTTGGGAAAGGAATCCCACCTAATGAAGGAAAACTCAACAAGGTTTAAGTTACAAAGTTGATTTTTGGTATTTGAACTTCAAAGTTATAAGCTAATTTTAACACGCGAGCGAATTTTTCTACTGAATGCCTCATTAAGAAAGTGTACGAGAAAACTCTTTAATGAAAAATCCAGCGAATAAAACCGCATTAAATTTTGAATTATGCATTTTTCTATTGAAGCACCACTTTGAATTTCTTTGCTCGCTGCAAAATTCTGTGTAGTGGCGGTACAGAAGCTTCATCTTTTCACGTAGCTGCGGGTCTCGGGAGCGAGAAGAATGGACGGCGCTTTGAAGAGGCAGCTCGTGCCTTCTTGTTCTGCGGCACTTGCCTTGATGAGACCACCTCTGTCGGGGCTTCTAAAATTCACATCACGCCAAAGTTCATCTCGGTTACCTTAAATTTCAATAAAAAGCTTTTTTGAAGCTTGTAACGACTTGTTCAACGGACAGAAACTTCATTGAAGCTTATTACGATTTGTACGTAGACGCAAAATACATGCGTCTCTTGAACTTGCTAAAGTCGATGTGAAGGTTCTTTAATAACAACACTGGTGTACACTTGATATGAAACATGACGGCTTTTTATTCCACAAATGCCACAATTCATTTGTTAAAATGGTTTTCAAATCAACAGTTTGAAAACTTATCAATTCATTCACCTTTTGATACTTCTCCTACTTTTGATAGCGCGAATCTACGGGAAGTCGATTTTTAAAACAATTTGGGATCGTTACGCGTTGTTCACGTGTTCACTTTACCCAGAATAAGTACGAACCGATGAAGCTTACAAAAAGGCAAGCAAGGAAGCAAGCAATTATCGATGTTTTATTAAACACCGTAAGTTAAGCGTTAATGAGTGTAGTAATTCCAGAGATATAAGTCTACTGAGGGTCGTTGGGAGGCTGTATGGAAGAGTTTTAATAGGAAGAGTGAGAGTGATGACGGATGGTGGGCTTGCTGAATAACAATGTGGTTTTAGTAGCGGTAGAGGTTGTGTGGGTCAAATGTCTGCTGTGAGGCAGGTGAATGAGAAATACTTGGCAAAAGGAAAAGATGTACATTGGGCATTTATGGATCTTGAGAAGGCGTATGACAGGGTGGACCGTGAGGCATTATGGCAGGTTACAGGCTTGTATGGAGTGGGTGGGAGACTGTTGAATGCAATTAAGAGTTTCTATATTGATAGAATAGCATATGTGAGAGTAGGGAATGATGTGAGTGAGTGGTTTCCAGTTGTGACAGGTGTGAGATAGGGATGTGTGATGTTGCCGTGGTTGTTTGATTTGTTTATGGATGGTGTAGGGAGAGAAGTGAATGCCAGAGTGTTGGGAAAAGGTGCACAGTTGGTGGGACAAAATGGTTTGAATTGGGAAGTGTGTCAGCTGTTGTTTGCAGATGATACAGCGCTTGTGGCTGATTCGGGCGGAAAACTGCGGAGACTGGTTGCAGCGTTTGGTAGAGTGTGCGAAAGGCGTAAATTGAGGGTAAATATATATATAAAAGTAAGGTGATGAGATGTTCAAGAGTGTCTGGAACATTGGATATGAGGATGAATGGTGAAGTGTTAGATGAGGTAGAGCATTTTAGGTACCTCGGGTCGGACGTGGCTGTGAAGGATAGTATGGAAGTAGAAGTGAGGCATCGAGTGAGTGAAGGCTGCAAGACATTGGGTGCAATGAGGAAAGTTTTTGAGTGCAGGAGTTTGAGTATGAGTGCCAAGAGGGGACTGTTTGAAAGCTCAATCGTAGCAGTTTTAATGTACGGAGCTGAGTCTTGGGGTTTGAAAGCAGCTGAGAGAAGGAAGCTGGATGTGTTTGAGATGAAGTGTTTGAGGAGCATGTATGGAGTAACAAGAAGAGATAGGATCAGGAATGAGTTGGTTAGGGGGCAGACGAGTGTTGTCAAAAAGATGAGCAGGATGAAAGAGTGCTTGGATGGTTTGGGCATGTGCAGAGAATGAATGTTGAGCTGCTGGTAAAAAAGATTTATCTGTCGAAAGTGAGTGATGTTAGAGTGTGAGGTAGGCCACGGATGAGTTGAATGGATGGGGTGAAACGTGCTTTGTATGAGAGGGGTCTGACTGTGGAGGTGGCGAGAGGGATGACTGCGGACAGGAGTGGAAGCAGTGCGTGAGGTAATTTTATTTTTTGACGCTGCCACTGGACGCCTGCCCGCGTGTGATGGAGTGACCTGTCTTGTGCGGGGGGAGGGGCTGAACTCAATGAAGCGGTCGGGGTAAACCAGCTATGGCTGTCAAGCCTGACTGTGGAAGGTGGTTATGCTGGGCTGCTGCTGATCCGGGCAGTTCTGGTACGGCCAGTGCTGTCTCTCTCGCCTCCTAGTGGCTAAGAGTGACCAAGGGTGATGATTGTGGCCTGCTGTCGGCTACTCTCCCGTAGGGAGGAGAAGCCTGGTAAATGTATGTATGTGACATGTTAAGAGCAAATCAGCTAGTAAAACGAAAACCAAAAGACATTTCAGGCAGCATGATTTACGAAACGAAGTGAACCTCGAAATGCTAATCTACTATCCACCATCGAATTACTATCCACCATCGAATTTAGCATAACATACACGTCTGTCAACTACAAGCAATACGAATGCTAAAAATATGCACATTTGATCTTACCCACGGCGCAAGTAATGGCGGCAAAATGCAGCGGCAAGATCTTTCCCACGTCGGGGACACTAAACCTGTCATGGAGTTTGAACAAGTGCTCGACGTGACCACGATAACGGGAAGCAATGTGCCACAACTGCCCTCATGCATCACTCTAATGCTTACACTTGATAGCGATCCGACCTGCTATTCTTAGGTTCAGGTGCATGCCTTTAGGGTGCTGCAAATCAGCCTGACACCCCCGCTGAGTGGCTCTGAAGCTGTGTAGGATGTTGTCGTAGGTTATTGTTGTAGGATGTTGTTGTAGGACATTGTAGTATGTTGTTGTAGGACATTGTTTTAGGATGTCGTTGTAGGATGTTGTTGTAGGTTATTGTTGTAGGATGTTGTCGTAGGTTATTGTTGTAGGATGTTGTTGTAGGATGTTGTTGTAGGATGTTGTTGTAGAATGTTGTTGTAGGATGTTGTTGTAGGATGTTGTTGAAGGATGTTGTTGTAGGATGTTGTTGTAGTATGTTGTTGTAGGATGTTGTTGTAGTATGTTGTTGTAGTATGTTGTTGTAGGATGTTGTTGTAGGATGTTGTTGTAGGATGTTGTTGTAGTATGTTGTTGTAGGATGTTGTTGTAGGATGTTGTTGTAGTATGTTGTTGAAGGATGTTGTTGTAGGATGTTGTTGTAGTATGTTGTTGTAGGATGTTGTTGTAGGATGTTGTTGTAGGATGTGGTTGTAGTATGTTGTTGTAGGATATTGTTGTAGGATGTTGTTGTAGGATGTTGTTGTAGGATGTTGTTGTAGTATGTTGTTGTAGTATGTTGTTGTAGGATGTTGTTGTAGTATGTTGTTGTAGGATGTTGTTGTAGGNGCAGACCAGTAGAATGTGTAGCAGACCATTAGAGTGTGTAGCAGACCAGTAGAGTGTGTAGCAGACCAGTAGAGTGTGTAGCAGACAAGTAGAGTGTGTGGTAGACCAGTAGAGTGTGTAGCAGACCAGTAGAGTGTGTAGCAGACCAATAGAGTGTGTAGCAGACAAGTAGAGTGTGTGGTAGACCAGTAGAGTGTGTGGTAGACCAATACAGTGAAATCTTCCCATAAAAAATTCGACTCAATATTATCCCACTACAAAGAGGAGTCAAAAACACGGCTAATTAGCTTCCAATTAAAGGAACGTAATGCCAAATATTTTCCCCTGCGTTCTGAAGTCAGTAGCGATGGAATAATTGAGATGTCAAGGCTTACTCTACGCAGGCAGCGACAGACTTCCAGTATTTCAGCCTCCGTGTGAACTTTAGGCAATTATTTCAAGATGTTCTATTCCGACGTAACGCACTGGCCGCTGTGTTATAGTTCTTTCAAGTCTTCTTTGAAAATCTTACGCTGTGGGCTGCTCGAAACGACGACGTGAATTTCTTTAAATACAGCTTTATATTAAGTTTTATATTAGTTATTAAGTCTTAAAGCTATCTTTGTATTGTATTTTTATATTAGGTTAATTTTTATATTATCCAATAAGTCTTAAAAGTCACGATGCGACGGCGTGAAATGGTTTGAAATCCAACCAATGGTGTATTTTTAGGGAATTATTAATTTGCATCCATGAAAGTAAAGTAATAAGGAAATTTTTTAGGTAATTTTTAATTCGTCAACTTGAAAGTAAAGCAATTAGGAAACAATTTTAGTATTAATTTCTAAACTTGAAAGTAAAGCAATTAGGGAATATTTTTAGTTAATTATTAATTTGTAAGCTTAAAAGTAAAGCAATTAGGAAATAATTTTAGTTAATTTTTAATGTGTAAACTTGAGAGTAAAGTAATTAGGGAATATTTTTAGTTAATTATCAATTTGTAAGCTTAAAAGTAAAGCAATTAGGAAATATTTTTAGTTAATTTTTAATTTGTGAACTTGAAAGTAAAGCAATTAGGGAATATTTTTAGTTAATTATTAATTTGTAAACTTGAAAGTAAAGCAATTAGGGAATATTTTTAGTTAATTATTAATTTGTAAATTTGAAAGTAAAGTAATTAGGAAATTTCTGCCATAGGCTGTTTGGTTTGTGCAGGCGCGTTCACATGACAGTAGATGCCGAGTTGGCATAACTTTGAGTATCACTTTTGTTGAGATATTTGCTTCATGTAGATAACTCATTTAAACTCACATAGAAGCGTTTTGTAACTTCATATCCAGAAAACCTTGCCTTTTTATCACCCAAAATAGGCAATTGTAATTGATTAACATGTTCACAATGAAAGTCTATTAAATTGCTTCAATTAAAATTGATTGAATGGCTTCAACTCGTGTAAAAAAGTTGGTAAATCTGCGTTAGGTGATTTATTATTGTTACTGAAGTGGCGGGAACTGTCAGGGGCCTTTCTTGTGTGGGACTATAACTTGTGCTTATTTGCTGGATATAAACAGCATACACAAGGATAGTTAGAGCAGCAAGATTGATTTGAAATCCTTTTCATGCCGTTTAGATTTTTGCGCCTCTAAAACTTAAATAATGAAAATTTTATCCAAGAAATTTGGAACACAAGTGTTAAAATATAATTTGATTTTCATTACTGAAATTCATAAGCTGACGTGACCTTGTTGTAATAATAAGAATGTGAAAATCAATTGCTCCTTAAGAAATGAGCAGAAGAAGAGTAAAAATAAAAGCTGATTTTTATAACTGAAACTCCGCATCCTTACATATCCTTATAATACTAATAGTTATTGGGAAAATGAAATGCTCTTCAAAAAATGGGCAAAACACGAGTAAAAATAAAGGATGATTTTTATCACTGAATTCCTTTTGCTTACATGCCCAATCTAACATTTTTGCAATGGCATCGGTGATATTAGCCGCCCAAGTCCAGCCTCTGTAATGTGCGGCTAAAATTGAAGCTGCTACAGCAATAAAGTTAGACAGCGTAACCTTTCACTTGTAATAATGATATCTGTAGCAATAATAATGAGATAAAATGCCCCTCATGACGTCAACGAAGTTAAGGGCTGGCTACGCATTAGAGTCATAAAAGATGGAATAACTAAGCATTTATGTTCACCAAACCTGCACAAGGAAGTCATTAAATGTTTCAGTATAATTACTGTGTCAATACGTCGTTCGGAGAAGGTGTGCTCTGTTCGCGAAACTTGGTTCATTCTCGGTATTTAAACACAGAGATTTTGTTGATTGCAGCGATGATTACTGGCTACTGATTAATTCATTTCTCGCCCAAAGAAGCTCGATTCTGATAAACGTGCTAGCCGATGAGTTGAAATGAAAGTTAAAATAGAAAGAATTTGGCGTACCCTAACTCTGATGCTGCTAAAATGTTATTTCAATACCAACACCGCAATTCAGACAATTTGGCGCACCCCATGACTTTGATACTACTAAAATATTAATCCAACATCAATATCACAGTTCAGACAATCTATTGAATATTGTACGACTTGTTCGTTTAAATTAACAGACAGTCTTTGAAGAAGTTAATTATTCTCCAACTCCGTTCGGAACTGTACAGTACTTCCAGTTTCATTAACTTGCACAATCTGCGAACGAGATTCTACCAAAACTGATCAAACTCCAAAGTTTGAGCTTAAATAAAGATCAAGAGCTATAATTCGATTGTTCTCATCTCTTTGTTGCTATCTCCTCGTATCACGCGAATTTAAATACGAAACACGGATTAGATTTTGTTTCTCAAGAGGATGAAGTACAAGTAAGTTTTCAAACATTACTTTAGACATTTAATAAAAGTTTTATTAGGATTTTGCTGCTCGTATAAATTTTAAAATCAAAGCCACTATTCTTTTGAAGTGATACTTTGTAGACCATACGTCTTGCTGCTCAAGTTTAACGGTAAAGTGAAAAAAGTACAGATAAACTTGAAGTGAAGCTGCTAAATACCGGGCTGCGGCTCATTTTTTTTCTTTTTAGTTTTAGCTTGTCTTTAAATATGTTTTTTTCAATTTCCATTTGCGCGTTATTCTTTTGCGATGATAATCTACATATTACCCTACTTTTATGATTTCCTGTCTGACTGGGTTCGAATTTTTTCTGAATCTAACTCAGCAACGCTTCAATTGGGGCAACTGTGTACGTATATTTTCTGTTCTCTAAATCAGCT
>JACJUY010010079.1:0-30459 GCA_014220935.1 Platorchestia sp. MABIK | reverse complement strand
GTGAGTTGTGGTGAGGCAGTGAGTTGTGGTGAGGCAGTGAGTTGTGGTGAGGCAGTGAGTTGTGGTGAGACAGTGAGTTGTGGTGAGGTGGTGAGTTGTGGTGAGACAGTGAGTTGTGGTGAGGCAGCGAGTGAAGGCAAGGCAGTATTTGCAGTACAACGGTCATGAAATTCACTGGAAAATTGTTCCTTGTACTCGTAACGTAAAGTTTAATATTAATTTTCTACGTGAGCGTGCAAATTTGTTTCAGTAAAAAATGATTCTTGGTATTTGCCTGAGTTGTATGAGTGAGATATAAATGAATACATTTGTTGATAATATTTATCTGAAAACTTTTTGAACTCCATCGTGAGATGCCCCATCGAAGCATACATTTTCATGCAATGCTTAGCATTTCCTTATCAAATTCAGACTAAGAATTAGACCGAGAAGCGAAATTTTATTATGTCATGAACTGAGAGAGACGCAATGTGAAATAGCGATTGCATATTTAATACAGGAAAAAAACATTTTCTATAAATTTCGATCCCAGAAACGTTGACGTGTAATCATCAGTGTAATCATCAGTTGCTTTTACTGCTCATGCACCATTTTTTTGAAGCACGAACATTCGTTGGCGCTAATACTACGTGTTAATGATGTGCTTGAAACTTTGAATTCATCCATTTAATAAATTATTCATTCATGAGTGATATAATTGGGGCTTTACAGCACATCAGAAGGGATGCTAATTATAGACTTCTTCATAAGAAATGGTTCTCAGCACTCTTTATATATTACACACGATGAACCAACGACGACTTTAATATTTCCCAGGGTTCAAAACTTTGCCTTTGAGTTAGTAGGACTTCTTCAATTAATTTGTATCAACTCGATCTGCGTGTTGAGGTTGAGGGAAGAATTTATATCCGTTTATATTAATTAAAAATAAAATAATGTCCGGTTTCTCCAAAGTTGATACACAGAAAGGGTTTTGGGCTTGTTTAGGAACGTTAAAATATCGCAGTGTACTTGGTTATCCCTCGTTCTTTCTTTGTCGTTTTCATTTTAACCATTTTCATGATTAACACATAGAACACAAATAGTCCCCTTCTGCACCGGCATGCATAAACATTCAGCGAATTCGGTATGTCCGATTATGTAATATATACCAAGGGTCAACGAATTCCCGGGTAAACCTTTGCTAGGACTGTTAAATACTTTCTCTAGTTTTGTTTTTCCCAAGAAATCCGCCTATTTAGTGGAGATATTATCCTATTCGTTTTAACTACTTTGCACTGTGAACTAAGCAACACAGCGCTGTCAAGATAAATGGGATTTTTTTGCCTTCTTTCAAAATTACCAGACAAATATGGGGCTTTGATACATGAAACAGTTTTAAAGTTTTAATCTATTCTTTACATCCGATTTAACCCTCTTACAGTTCTAATGATCCTGTGATGAAACTTAGAACAGTTTTCCTTAACCTCTTTCCTATCGAAATTCCAGAAAGATTTTCGAATTTTCTGTGAGTAGAGAGTTCGTCTAAGTTTGGGCTTCACAAGATTAAACGCAGGTTGTCAACAAGCCCATGAGAGGGTTGATTGATGAAGCCTAAGGTCGTTAATTATGACGTATAAGTGTTCAGTTCAACGCAACCCAGGGTGTAGGAAATTCCCACGTGTTAACAATTTATCATATTAAAATCTAAAAGTCACAAGAGTGTTTTATGCATTTTCTTTGCCCTTTAGGATCAGAAATTTCGAAATTATAAAAAAACACGCGTTTTCACGTACTTTTAACAGAAATGGCACCAAAAATTGTTTGAGTCGTGCTGATAAATTGATTTATAACACATGAAAGTCACTGACGTCGGATAAATTCCAACGAACATGCTGCGTGATGATTTTAATAATTCATTTCTGAGAGAAACGCGTGGAGTTTAAAGTCGTCCAGCACGACCCTGTCCTTTGAATGGGGCGTATTTTTAGCCGCGCTCAAACATTTCAACACCTCGGCTCAAGGTGAAGATAAAAGGGACTGAAAAATGCAAGGCACGAAGGCATTCTCGGATGCGGCGATGTACTCTAAACACTGAGAATTCCTCGAAAGCCTTTATTGATCCCGAATAGGAATCATGCATTTAACTCGGACCACAAAAGCTCTTGTGCCTTGGAATGGAGGCTTGCATGCCACATCTATTGCCGCCATGCCAAATTTCGGCAGCAGTTGGACACTTGCGCGGCTCAAGCCCTCTCCAACGAGGGCCATAAACAGCGTGTGGGTTGCCGGCGCCGGCCTGTGCTGAGGTAGCTGTGTGGTGGTGGTTGTGTGGGCATGGTTGAAGGTGTGGAAGTTATGTTGCAGTGGTTGAGGCTATTTTTAGCGGTTGGTGTGTGGTGGTGGTTGTGGTTTCTGCGGCGGCTGAGTGAGAATGATTTTTGTGGCATCTAGAGCTGGTTAGGCTGGTTGTTTGGTTGTGCTCGTGTGCTAGTAGATAGGTGGTTGTGCGCTAGTTCTGTGGTGGAGGTTGTGTTTTGATTATGGCCATTTTTTATGCATTTTAGTGAAACGCTGCTCACTATTAATGGTGATACGTCCTCTTTTTATGAATTTTTCTTTCCACTGATGCGGGATCAACATAAGGTTGCTATCGTGATGTTATATCGAGAATATATATATTTCGTGATATCGCTCTAGTTCGGTTCCAACGCGAACTTTGGTAAATTCTGACACTCAGCTCACTCGTAGGTTCGGACAACGAGTATGGCTATGAAACATTCAGACTCATTAATAAACACTTCACAATGTGAGAATTGGAAGCAAGGGTCACGAAAATGGTAAATTAATGACGGCAAAGTTTGGAGGTAATACTCTATAATTAAATGAAAGAAAGGAAGCTCGAAGTCCAGATTATCACTCGCAGAAGCAATGGGCATGAGAAGTGACAAAACTTATCGCTGCCACATCGCGCGTGCTGAGTTTCTGCCTTCCGAGGGAAGCGCGCTCTCTGCCACGAGACTGTTAGATCAATTTGAATGATACGCTTGACACGTTCCTCGTGTATATGTAGCAATAGGTAAATTTCTCATTCACTCACCGGTACAAATGAATAACATTTCATCTGTTCCGTGACCTATTTTTCAAAAGACTTGTCATCATGCAAGGTGAAATGTTATCGTGCAATTTTATTTTTCAAATTTCTTAGTAAGGATAAATATTTATTCGAGCAGTAAAATTGATTTCCCAATTTTGCTACCTACAGCCTAACCAAAGGCGGAAACACGTTAAATGTGTCCATTTAGGTTCTTACGCATTTAGGTTCTTTTCTCCGATGCAACATTGATAAAAATTTATTCGAGTTACTAATAATGTCAAATAAAGTTTTTGAATGAAGTAAAATCAAGCAATGACTGAAAAAATATTAGATCGGCCAATTTCTATTAACGTCAACGTCTGATCTCTTTGAGGGATGAGCCGTCGTTCAACATTGCTTGGTTCGGTTGGTAGGATTTGATGCCGGTAGACTCCGTAGTGCTATTGAATACTGTCGGCGAGCTCGGCCTGAGGCATTTAGAGCGTTTTCCTTTCTCTGCCTTATTCGAACATAATCCTTTTTTAAACAGTAATGGTAACGTGTTTTTCAGAACCTAATGAGATGACTCATAGCTGTTGTGCGGTGGTGGAGGTAGCTGTGTGAGGGTGGTTGTGGTCATTGCGTTGTGGTTGTAGTTGTGGTGGATTTGGGGTGCTTTTTACGGTGGAAGTTTGGTGGTGGTTGTAGCTATTGTTGTGCGAGCGTAACTATGTGTGTATATGTATATGGCCAATTATAAAAATTGATGTTTTCAATTATTGCAGTACGCAATTCCTAGTAGCAGTTATAGTGTAATGCGAGTTCAGAAACAGGGCGCTAACGAACGAATGTTCGAAAAAATCAAACAAGCGGCAGGCAACTGGCGACAAGCTAGCCAGCATGCCCTGGTATAAAGAGTTTAACCAAAAAGGCCCGTAAGCTATCGAAGGCAAGAAAGGAATTTCCGGTGTGCAAGCCGTAGCTCTAGGAGAAAAGCGAGCAATTCTAAGAAGAGTTATTCAAGAGCCTGCTGTCTACAGAGACGCGTGTGGAACTTGGAGGCTTCCGTATTGGCAAGATATTTGAAGATCTGTTAGCTCAAAGCGAATCGTGGGGCTGGAGAGAGAGGTGCGTGATACACACCAGATGGGTAGAAATGTGAATTCTTGGCAGCGAACTATGTACAATAGTTTTATCAAATTTCGTCAGTTAATTTTTACCTTGTAATTACACGATTAGATTCATTATGCTCCTCATCAAGTTAACTGTCCTACTCACATGTTTTCTTTCGACGGCTGAGCAGCATAGTTGTTTAATTTGCCTAAAAAAACACATGACGTCGAAATAATGTCTGAACTTTGATTGTAAGAAACGTTGAAGCTTGCTCAGAAATTTTAAAAGCAATATTCAACTGAAAAAGGTGTGCTTTATAATGTGTCTTTAAAGGGTTATGTCTTCATTAGGTGTACGCGCCTCACCTAAACTTTTTCCAGCACGGAACGTTAATGTGGATAGGAACATAAACACATACAAAGTTCATTCAAATTGATGAATTATTTACAACACTGAAAGTGAAAAGGATTTAAAACAGCTTCATTATTAGAAGCGAGCGATATATTTTTATGCTTTGAAAGCATTTTGGTTCTGCTTTTAGTGGTCACATAGACGTTAAGTGTGGAACGTTTCATGGTACCTGAAAGATTCTATTTTATTGACAGGAAATTTAACACATGTGATTTTTTTCTAAAAACTAAACTGCCATTAAACGCGCTTTCATAAATAAATACATTACGGTGGACATGAGGGAAATATGAGCCTTTCGAATGCCTGAGTAGAAAACAAATTTTCTGAATAAATCAAAACATTCATTTACATCTGTGCACTTCTATATACAACCAGTCTCTAGAAGATGATGTAGCAAAATGGAATGATAATTAGTCGTTGCTTGAGCTTTTTCAACGTGAAATAATTAGGCAAAATTACAGCGAGCACCAAATAAAACACAGCGAACAATTAACGAACAAAATCTTCTCAGCCCCAAACTCAAAATCTCAGATTGTATCCAAGTGATCTGAAGCCTCTCCTTGCATTTCCTATTATAAGGGCCGACCAAATAACATCCACAATCATTTTCAATACTGAAAACAAACATTTGCACCAAACTAAAACAGGAGAATAAAAATAGGGTTACAAATTAGCGAATAATATGCTTTCAAAGACAAAAGTTCGGTTTTTGTTACACACCCTGCGTGGAAAGAATGTAAGAAATAATTCATGTCGTAACAAATTTACCTAGTCTATTACGATTAAATTTTTGAGCTTTCTTTGATGAAGAAAGTGTTTATTAATCTGCCCAACCACAAGATACCTCATTTGACACGTTGGCTGCGATACGACTCATCGGTGGATCGTGTTCAAGGTTTTCCTGCTGCGAAACGACCCATCGATTTGTCGTTTGAAAAAATTTTCACAATCTCTCAAAATTAATGGTATTTAATGGACCCAGTTATTGTTGGGATTCATTGAATTTCTAACAACTTTTAAATTGAAACTTAAGTTGGGTATTGAACTTCCGTTCAACCTATCACAGTCAACGTGTTAAATTGACCACGAAAATACGTTGAAGAAATATTGTTTTCAAAATGTACAGTAAAAATTACAGTTGCACAAGAAATGAGTTTAGCCCTGCAATTACATTAATTTCAACTAGTTACTTTGATTAAGAAGCTGTTGGAGACACCGCGGTTTTCATTTGCCTAAACTTGTTCTTGGAATACCGGAATCTCCTTCGGTGGTTCAGAATCTTTTTACACTCTAACGAGTTCCTGCAGTCGCATGTGTCTGTGACTGAAAAGAATTATTGGATCAACACTTTTAAAATTGGACGAAAGTTATTCAGAGCGAATAATGCAAAATATAATTTCTCAAGGCTCAACATATCCGCGGCCTTGCAGCCGAGAGCTCTTCAGGTATTTTAATGAGGTTTTTAGAAATGACCAAAGTACGAGTCAGATGTACTCGAGATTTAAGCATCGTAGCTTTCAGGTCTATATTACGTGAAATGTCTTTGAATTTGAAGCATATTTCAGGCGTTTAGATGAAAATTGTAATTCTGTGTTTACTACGATGTATAGCTTTTGTGTGACGAACGTATTTAAGTGCTTCAGAAAGATTGAATTAGTGACACCATTAATTTACTAGGAACGTGTAGTTTGATGTTTTGGATTCGTCTTACTCTTTTTAAAACAGTCTCCCTTGAAGTGGAGTATTTAATTTTTTTATTTACTTTTAGTCTATTAGACTGAATAAATTTTAATTACGTTAACTGAATAATTTATTTTATGTTAAGTCATAATATCATTATAGTTTGAACTATTTAAACAAAATTAAAATCCACAGTTCCTCCGATTCATCAATCGTGTTATGGAGCTAAAATGCGTCCCAAATTGAGCTGCTTATCGTATAGATTTATTTTAAATATATTCGCATTCGCTAGCTGAATCTTTTGCTCGCATGATGCAGGGTTTTATTTTACAGCGTACGATAAAGGTATGATTGTATGTAAGCTATGAGAGCAGCACGTACCATGTATACACGTAGCACGTTTCATCTCCCAGCATAGAGCAATTATTTTGTAATTATCATATTTTATAGTTATTCTACTTTATAGTTTCCCCAGAGTAGTACGCTTTTCCCAGTATGGTTTAAATTTTCCCCGTGAAGTACGACAGCATTCGAAATATTTTTCCAGTAGAGTGTAATTGATATCACTAGCATTTTCTCCTGTAATGTACTCATTCAACAGTATTGTTATAATTTAAAAATTTAAATTACTTCACTTGAATGCGCGATAAAGTTCTATTTCTAGAACGCTTCCGGTAAATTCAAAAAATGTAACAGCCATGAAACGGCTTTCTTCAACTAACTGTTTTCTCTCGAGTTCTTATTCATGACCCAATAACCTGCATATATTTTAATTTCCTTAATATTGAACCCTATTTGAAGATCTCTCACGTTGGAGGAAAAATGCTATTCACAGAAGGTTGAAATTTTATCTCAACCTGACATACTATTTGATTAAATTTTGGGAAACATATAAAGTTTCCACTCAGATATGAGGAATTTGTAAGAAAACAGTCCTGAAGGTACCGTGATCGATTTGTGCTTTCGTTCCAACGATCAGAACATCGTGCTTGTTTCTTCATCGCATCTTGTGAGCCAATATTAGCTAGGCAACATTGATCAGTCATGCAGTAACACATATTTAGATTACCACTTTGATGTGTAGCAGAAGCTTCTTAACAAAGAGCACTAAGGTTAATGTTGTCGTTCCGTTAATACATACAGTCATCGATCATTTTTGACAGTTCTTTGTGAGAGTTTCGATCAGGTGCAAGATATTTAAAATTAACCAGGAAAAATATTTCAGAGCCATATGACTTAGAAAGTATTCAGTGAAATTCGGTGACGATCTGTTCTGAAGCGGTTTTTAGTGTTGATGTTTTGAGTTGATGAAAACATATGCTAAGGGAACCAAGTAATTTAAGTTGAGCCTATTCGTAATATTGAACATCCTCTATTAAGAAAAATGATGATTATTTTTTATAATTTCAAAATGCTTTATCGTAAAGAACATACAATAAGTTCGAAATATGTACAAGGTACATAAGTTCAAAATGTGGGTATAAAGATGCCAACTGAAATGAAACCCATGATTTTAGCGGCGCATTTTACATATTTGGTCTCTATCAAAGTCGGAAATTTACTTTCAATTCTGAGCAGTAAAAAGGAACATAATAGGTTTGGCATAAAAAGCCCCTCGAGAAAGACTTGAGGTTAAATCTATCAACTGTTTCACTCATGACAGCATCTTGGCACAATTCTACTTGGTTGGCTTTTATATCGACGAAGGATTTCGAAAAGCCGCAAATTTTTGCTGAACGTTGCTTCAAGGAGATGAAACGTAGCAATTTAGAATGAAATAATGACTCAGGCAAACGCCTAAGGATATAAATTGTCAGAGACCGCAGACAAAAACCAATAAAAATATAAGCTGTAGAAAGATAGAGATGTCAGTCTCAGAACAGGGACTGAAAATCGTGGTCTTTAAAGCAATACAAATCTTGTGAGAAACGATAAACAGGTTCCAGGCTTCACATCAACGTTGCTCATCATATTTTCTTATTTGACGAAGCATTGGATGAATTTCAGAGCTCATTGCGATGTTTGATGAAATTTTGTATGCGTTGAATAGCTGGAGATAAAATATGAAAAACTAACGAAACTGACAAAAATCTAAAGATCATCATTAAAAATCTAAAGTTAATTGATCCTTGCTTAAGAAAAAATTAAGATTAATCATTTTTACGCACGTTCAGTTAAAAAGAAGATTCCTGTATTGATTATTCGGTGACCGGTTGTAATCGTTTTTTAACATATGGACTAAAAAACGATTTGGTATTAGTTTGTAAAAGTAACTGATGGGATTTCCGTTTCTCCATCACATGAGAACGCTAGACATCACACCTCTCCCATTTCAATGGCTCTGCACTCCAAAAGAAGTGCATTGCTAAAACATCCCTCCCTTCATCATCTAGATAAATAAATCGAAATGAAATAGTAGTTTTAAAAAATTCAGCTTGTGAGAACTCAATAGTGTACGATTGTGTCTTTTCTAATTTCCATTGCATTTTCGTACTAATCATATGTTATGCGATCCACATTCTGTATGTATGCAATGACCCCGTGCAATAATCTAACAAGTTAACAAGGTAATGCGTTGGTGCTTCCCTCTTTTCATAACGCGACTAATTAGGAACAGAGCATTTCTAAACTTATCCATTCCCCTTGAATAAGCAAGCATCTTGCGTTGTCTTACTTGGTCTTAACGTGAGACTCGCAGAAAGAAACTTGAATAATTGAGGGCAAACAATGCAAGTCACCAGACGGCTCTCACCGCTCTCATTCCTTGCCGGGCAGCGGACGGTGAAGTGGCTGTCGTTGCAGATGAGGCGAGTGACCGTCAACCTTTGTTGAGAAATTTTACCAAGGAAATAGCCTCATTTAATTTTTTTTTGAGCAGAAGTGTATTTTCGATGCTAATGTTGTACTTTTCTAGCTTACTTCGGGGTGACATCGGAATTGATTGCGCTCGTTTTTTTACGTTGCTTGACTCAGTACTGCAGTGGCAGGCAATCCAAGACTTCGTTCAAACTCCTGACATTTTGTTTTTCAGGAGTGAGAAAAACAGTAATTTGTTGGGTGGGAGTCTCTTTCTTGACTTAATAACGTATGTTTGTTACTAGAAATTGTTGTGTGACTTTTTTTTGTAGTTGCTCAAATTAAATTTGAAAAATTTTCCATCTTAAAATTGGAAAAGTGAATTACATTAATTGCATAAATAAAATATTGTAATTAAATTGGAGAAAGGAACTATCCTAATATTTCTTGATAGTGAAATCACCCCTATCATTACGTGTTGCTTTAAACACTTTCATTCTTTGAATAACTAAGCCTAACAAAGACACGAAATAAAATATTCTGGTTCGACCTAAACGTAAAATTATTCGACTCATCTGAAAAAATAAAAAGTAAATAAAAAACAGTGAATAATGACGTACGGGTCGAAAACAGAATCCTCCTAAAATGAAACAAATAACTGTTACTTCGATTAAATTTGGTAAATTGTTTTTAGATAGAATAACTTTCCAAGCGAATTTATCTAAAAATTCTGTTAAAGTTCTCATATTTCACCATTTAGTGAGTATGGGTCAAATTTAGGTGTACCCGCTATTCTGCTCGTCATAGCCGTGTGGTTAAGGACCTGCTCTTCCGTGAAGGCATCGAGGGTTCGAATCCCGGCTCTGGATGGCGATTTTCTCCGTTGGGTATTAGGGAAAAATTCAAAGCACAATACCCCACTTTACCCAAGTGTCTGAAATGGGTACCGGTTTTGACCGGGGGAAAGCGTCATGGCGTCCTGGTGTTAGTTATAAGGCATTTGAAAAACTAATGCACAAGTTGATATGGATCAGGCTTGAATTGGAAATAAAGCATCCTTAGATGCCGATGTTTGTTTCTGAAGCTGTTTTTTTTGCGAGAGGTGTAGCACTGATCTTATTTATTTATACATGGCTCTTCATACTTTAATTTTGATCGGAACTTCAGTTAGAGTTATGAGTCAGTATTTTACCAATGAAATATTTATTTGAAACATTGGACAGTTCACTTTCTAACTCTATTTAGTTTACGTCGTTACCCGATGTCTATAGTCAAAAGAAACCTTTAATCTTTTTTCTTCCCAGCACACTATTCAAAATTTTAGGATTGGTTATTTATTATTATGCCGCTATTAATTTTAGGAGCTTTTAAATGTCAAACAGTACCGGATTTATCTATAGCGTTAGGGTGACTATTATACCGCGGTAAAGGTCTCTCTGGAGAGTCCAATGGTCTTTTTATTTACCAGCGAACGCCACTTTCGGAGTTGCTCAATCTAGGTACGCCATTTTTCGTTATTGTAGCGTGTGGTCAGTGCAGTTCAGAAGTCAGCGTCTTAATCTAGTATCTCTACATCTTTCTTCACTCAAGAATGCTGCTGGTGTATTTTGTGTACGCTTTTCCATGTTATCTCTGCTTATTTACTTCATTTGTAATTTCTCTTTTCTCTGAAGCTTTTGATTAACCCGTCAAATCTTATAATTCTGTCTCAAGCAGCAGCCACAGGAGACGCATCACGTGAATAGAATGTTTTCAAAATTACTGTGCCGAAGCAACAACATCATGTTACGGCAGGGATTTATAGTCAGAGTGATGTTTTACAGTATGTTTCATAGGAAGAGATTGTATTAAATTTTTCTTACCCTATGTTTGCTACGTAACTGTGAGATAAAATGCGAAATGGTGCTATGTCACTTTCACCAGTCATTTTACTACTGTTTAAGGCCAAAGAAGTTATTTCATCCAATATGACACATTTTATTTTCTTCAGCATTTTTTCCATCCAACTTAGTACGGGGTGAAAAGCAAAACCTTCAGAAACACCATTATTTAGACGCATGCAGTAAAAATAGAATACAGATCTAGCGTAAGACAAACGAGAAATTCAACTAATAAATTCACCAACTTTTACTCTATCTTGTAACACTTTACCATTATCTGAAGCAAATTTAACAAAATCTTTCGTGCCAATTAAATTATGTGGGTGTAACATGAGAGAAAGAGATCTTTTTGACTGCTAATGCTTCGCACTAGTGAAATGGGATCATATTCAAGACTGATGTGTGATATCTTCAATTTTAGGTGTGCACTACAACAACACTGAAAAACTACAATTTGCAGAAATTTCCTTGGCATCGTTAGAAAATTGTAAATGGAGAACGTGATCAATTTGGCGGCTTTCTCGTCGTATTTTGTTAAAATTGAAGCCTTAGAAGGACGACTTTATATTCTAAACAGTGATCAATTTCCGGGCTTCTTCAACATATTATAAGTTACAAAGAAATGTAGAATTTCAGAATGACTGATAATTGAACTTCAATGCTCAATGAAAGATTTGAACCATTCATTTAGAGAGTGCAAGCATATTATCCAGAGTACCGTAAATATTTTCTTGAAACCCACTGAGATGTTTACGATTACGCAACAATTTAGCAACAAGTTATCCATAGAGTCATGGAAGAAACCTCAAATGTGATCCAAAACTGAAAGGAAACGACTCAAATTCATTCAAGAATTTATAAATGCCTTACTCTTTACCCAGCCTCCTTCACGTTATAAAAACTGTACGCTGCCGTATTAGTGATAATCAATGTGCACATAACCCGTGCTATGTTAGGAATTATTTATTTTGATTTCCTCCTAACCTCACAGAATGAGATGTCAGCAAAGCTCTGCATTGGCGTGTGGGCGGCGGTGTGCGCGGTGCGGTGTGTAGGTGAGTAGCGTGGTGGACTTATTACTTGGACCACGTTTTAATAACTAACCATAACGTACCGTAGCTAAGCTGTATAAAAAGACTAAATTTGATCGAACATAAAAAATCAATGCAAAATTATTTAGAATGTGTCATAAATATTCAAAATTAAATTGGGTAATGAATAATTACTATAAAGTTAGCTTAACAGTGTCATGAGCAGTCAAGAGAAAGTTTATTCAGCCATAACTAACCAATGAAAATTATTTTTGTTTAAGTTATTGTTGATTCAATCAACATTGGGTTTTATTGATAAGATTATTGTATCATTTGATGCTCGAATTCGTGTTACTTTTACGACAAGAGTGAAGGATTGGCTATGATATAATCCAAATAAGAAAGGCAGTTACTGTTTACCATGAAAACATCATTGTTATCCGTTTTGAATTACTGGCATTATAATTAGTTTTTAAATATCAAAATGAAACTATATCCATGACATCAAATTGAACTTTAATTGTAAATGATGCAAGGAAGTTTGGTGAAAATGAAATTTTGCTCATTTTAAAATCCAAATACTTTCTCAAAAAGTGGCTCATGCTGCCACAGTGTCTCATTTTTATTGTCACAAATCCAGCATGACCACGTCTATTCATGAATGTATGTGCGCTATGACACAAGTGTTGAGACATGCCTGCATGATAGCTTCAAGTGTGGGAAAACAATATTATCGTGGAATATTTTTAAATTCGTCTTAAGCTTTCGATAATCTCGTTTAAGATCGTTTTTCGGATATTCAAGAGCTTTCCTCAGAAAACAAAGTCATCCCAGGGCTTTGTCCCAAACGTGTGTTATCTGCCTTTGTTATCTGCCGACCTCTTCTACCCACGCGCCTCCGAGTCATACCTGAGAATCCAAGGACTACTTTACAAGACATTGCATAACCTGTTTCTTTTCAAATAAGAAAAGAGTGTGCTTAAAAAGAATTTCATTGTAGGAATTCATTTATAGGATTAATGGTTCTGTTATGTTTCATCCAACTACCTACATCGCATTACGACCAATTGCGACGGAATGAGGGAAGACTGCATTTGGCCAACGCAATTCCAATAATACTTCAAAATGAGCCAAAATCGCCATCTCGTGAGAGTTACATTCTCGTCAAAACGATTAAGCATCTCTGCAACGGTGTACGATCCACCTAATGATCGTTCACATCTATTATGTAACACGAAGAACGTCGTCCGGAATTCGCTCATCCGGCGTACATCGGCTTCAGTTGAATGTTTATGCAAAAATACCTCACCTCGCTTTGAAGAATATACTTCAATATGTCTTCGTAATTTTAACTACGTTGAATTTTATCAATTTTATAGAGATTGGATGTAGGACTTGATTTCTCACATATTAATTTGGATTGTGAGTCTTTACACCAATTAGAATATTGGGGTCTAGTATCAGAGTTATGTAACTCATCATAAAAATGTCAGAAAATGAGAAGACAAATCTCACCTCGATTATGCTTATTAAATTTCAATCAAAACTACGATCAGTCTATCCGTATTCACATCACCGACGCTCAAATGGACTCTTATGATAAGTCCTCATTTTTACAACGATGTCCAATCAAGCTTCATTCTCAAAAGCGTTGTGATGTATAGTGTGTGAGCGTTCGTCAGTTTCAATGGTAAACTAAGTGCTTTTTCATGTTTCAATTCCTTCGTTAGTTAGAGTGGAAGAGAGGACTGGAAAAGAAAAGACAAAATCTATGAATAAAACTGATGATACTGAACATGCACGGATAATGAATTGATTGCTATGAAAGTGCGGCTGGGCTGATTTACTCGGCATGCTTGCCAAAAATAATCACCTGATCACGATAATCGAAATGAATCATTCAATCATAGTACTCACTAAAATTATCCTATGCTCATATCAATATAATTTCTCATTGGAAACTAGTGGCAGTGTGTGCCAATGTCTTTTCGGAATGATTCCTAAAAGAACGGAATTCATGCCCCTGTTATTTCATATTTTTATTACAACCGTATACCTTAGAAAGTTATTTTTGACTGTACATTTCCCTTATAAAACAGACACTTCAAAATTTCCCCCATCTAGAGTTTTTGTTGTTGCAGGCTCCCATTGAAGCACTTCATCGGCTTGCAGCAATGAGGCTTCATGCATGATCGCTTTATTTTTTTTTCTTGTTATGCACATTGATCTTAGGTTGCTCTGTGAAAAATTGTTTCAACCCTTTTATTTTATTCGCTTTTATTCACCATTATTCAAACAATTCACTTATCACGCATCTATTCCTCGACAGTGACAGCAAAATATAATATTATAAATAATCGTTTAATGACACTGCATTATTGACACTTGGCAATGTTTTCAGTGCGTTTGTTCAAATTTAAAAAAAAACTTGATTCACGTAATTTTCTTTGCAGTTTGTCTTGTGTTTTGTTTTGGTACTGGTGTGGTACTCCCTAAGGCGCTCTTGTTTGGCAATTCCATTTGTTATTTTAGGAAGTCATCGGGTGGCTAATGCGGTCACTTAATTTGGTTAGCTTGCCAGGTAAGCTAATCTAGCCAGCTCAACTTATTTGTTGGCTTTTGCTCATCGAAAATTCCATGATCACTGGAAAGTATTCGACATTGTTACTAGTGCATGTCGAGAGTAAGGTAATTTAAATTTTGACCTTCTGTTTAGACAACTAAGCTTGTTTATCGAAAATTATATTAATTATTCGACTTCTACCACGTGTGGAACAGTTTTTAAAGAGCTATGTTCTTGAGAGAACGTTTGGAAATTGAAGCGTATGGTATAAATTATGGTATCAAGCATATGGCTGTATGGTATCAATTTTCTTAGCAACATAGTATGCCTGGACTGTGATTTTTGTAAGCAATTAAAAAGAGGGATACAGAAGAGAAGAGTTTTGATTGAATGTAAGTTTTTGTGTGAGCGCGACCATAGACTTGAATGGCTTTCATTATATGTGTATTTAAAGGAGGAAATGAAAAACGTCTACTTCAAAGTATAATGGATCAAAATGAAAAACACACATTAAGTAAAATATTTGCTTAAAACTTAGCGTTATCAAAACGTTTCAAGCAAACATCACTTTCAAGTGGAGATTAATTTTATTTCACAATGGTGATTTATTTTCTCTTAGAAGCAATATGTGTGTGGCTCGTCAAAATCACTTAATGTTGAAAGGCTATTTCAATGGTAGTCTCCATTTTTACCAGCAAAGTACGCATCATATGATCCGAATATTGATATTTTAAGGGGATTTTCTGGAGCAGTTTGTCTATTTTTTATAACAATAATATATTTGTGTTCAATAATTTAGCAAAGTTGTGCTATTATCCACTTTTGGAAATTGAGACAAAAGCGTTCAAAGAACCAGCGAAAATTTCTAACTTCTCTGGACGAAGCTCTGATGAATGACGGCCTTAGCTCGACACATATTGGGAAAGTTCCGAGCATTTTATTATGCTATTCTGAGCATCTTCTAGGGTAATTGACTTGACTCCTTAATATTTAGTAACTTGCTTTTAAAGAACTGATGAAGGCTGTTGTTTTCCCTTGTTAGGGTATACTAGTGTTGAACAGAATAGAATTTGGCAGTACAAACGAGTTGAGTGGCCCATTCATGGATTTCTCCCCGCCGTCGGACCCCAATCACGTTCAGGCATCAGAGGATCATATTCATAGATATTAATTTTCATGCTCATACACCAGTATATTAACATAATATCTTCGTACCAGGACATTACACACGAGTAGGGTCTCATGATTTGGTAATTTTTTCATCATTGGTACCCATAAAGCCATTCCGAGATGTCTTTTTCAGGCCATATTGATGCTACCATCGGATGAGGCTTTACTAATGGAATCACAAGCACATCGCCTAAGAATTGCGATTACTAAAACATGGTAAATTACGTATATGTTTTTTCTTTAAATCATTCGGGAATTCCGGCCAACCCTCGTTCTTCAGCATGCTGGGGAATTTTTACCCCATAAATGGTCAAGATGATTTTTGAACATGGTCACTGAACTTTTCAAATTCACCAGTTTCTGAGAGCAAGTTCTTAAGTCTGACAATTTTAACTGAAATGCATTCAGAGTCAGTGTTACCTTGAAAGTTATTTTCTAATTACCATCTTGTGGCTTTTTCTAGTCCACACATTGTCCGCAGCGTCAAACAGTCCCCTGAGTTAACATCATTAAAGGTAGTAAAATATTTGTAAGGCCTCGATTAATTAAACTTCAGATGTCCACGGTTCTAGAGCAGTGGTCTCCAAACTACAGCCTACAGGAGAAACCCGGCTCTCCAGGGTGATCAATCCGGCCCGAGACAGCTAATGACTTATTGTTCTTATTAAGTTGCTTTGACAAGCAGGATATAAAAACGCAGAATGGAAATAACTCGGCTTAATTTACTTGCTATAGGTGAAGAGTACGAGTAAAGCTCGTACTCGGTGACTACTCTAGAAATGATAGATAATGGCAAGAAAATTAAAACGGTTTGGCTTTTGGAACTTTCTTGTTTAATAAGTATGGGCCTAAGGCTGGAAAGTTTGGAGACCCCTGGATTAGAGAAAGTTCAGCCAGCTGAAAACGTCTTTCATAGCTTATCTCAATGAGCTGTTCTAGATTCATTTTCGTGGCTGTACTATGAATTCTTGCTATTTTTTTAATATCTCGTCTCAAATTTGGGACCAGAGTTGCACTGCTTTTTCTAGATATAGTCAGACTAGTGTCTTGTAGATGGGGATCACAACATCATTTGACTTGTATTCAGAGTTTTTGCTTAGACACCAAAAATATCGCTAGCAATCTTAGGGCTTTTTATGCTTGTTTCCTCGGTTGAGACTTGTGGTGATAGTGATCCCAAACTCTTTTTGTAGGTTCATCTGTTCATTTGGAGTTTCACTCATGGGATGTGAGAAGTGTAGACTAAAACTTCATTTGGAATTACAGAGCGTTTCTCCGCGTTAAAACTCTTTTGGTAGATTTCAGGCCTTTAGAGAAGTTGGTTGAATCCTTTTTGATTAGTATCTTAGTCTAGCTTGCTGAACGCCGGGTGACGAGTTTCGAGTCGTTCGCGAATTTGTTAATTTAGTTAATGATTCCTAAGTCAATTTCATTCATATAATAAATAGTAGCGGGTCAAAAACGCTCCCTTAGAGAACTCCTGATGTGTATCTAATACCTAAATTGTCTGTGAATCGTTGCTCTTTGAGGGAAGTATTCAATCGCCTTAGTTCATGCTGAGACATTTTTGCACTGCAGAAACTTAGAGTTTCACTCTGTGTTTGAAGGTGTCTGGTCCAGCAAATGTGCAGTATATATTTACCTGAAAAAGCAGTTCCTCAGGTGATATAAAAAACAAAGGCACGTATGAGCGGAAACTCTTCCTATTCAGTGAGCCTGTGGTTCACTCTATTCACTCAGTCCAAGAGTTGAAAAATCATTGTGATTGCAAAACAAAATGAAATTGAACAATTTGCATTGCAATCAAATTTTTTCCGTGTTAATCCTTTCACTGTTTGAAACGCTACCTGTCATCGAATTTGATTAGGTAGAGGCCTAAACTTTCCTGAAGTACGTTAATTATTCCAAAAGAATCTGCTAAGAAGCAGTAAAAAAATACACTCAATTTTGTTTTGATTTCAGATTTTGATTTGGAGAACTTTTAAATTTTACGATCTGCAAGTGTGCTGGTACAAGAATTTAGGCATAAAGTTTCCACTCATTATTTATATAAGGCTAAAAATCATTTTGTTATTGACTCACTAGTTTGAATAGTTATTCTTTATTGTTGTACATAATAAACTTTTAGATCGTTTAGTGTTACAAACCATCTATTTCGTGTGACAGTGAGGACTTTACTTTTTTCATTTTAACACACCTACAATTTCAGGACTTTTGTTTGTACGAGATGAGTCTCTTTTGCTTGAGCCAGGATGAAGTTTACTTTTTTCCTGACATTCCCATACTTTCAGTTTCAGGATTATTTTTTCGTTGAAGTAAACTTCCCTTTTTTCACTCTTGACCAGACATTACTTTCATTACATTTTTACGCAACCAGTTTCAAAATTGTCGTTCGTTGATGAAAACTTTTTTCTATCAGTTCCAGTAAATGCGTTTCTTCGCTCCAGTTCCAACTCTATCAGCTTATGGAAACAATTTTTCTCAAGTATATGCTAGTGTAGGCTTTGAATTTTTTACATTATAAACTTCAAGATTGTTTTTAGAGGTAAATTTTCTTTTATTCGCACTAGTTAAGGCTTCAATTTTCTACACTATAATCTTTACGATAGTTGTGTGTTGAACTAAATTTCCCCATATTTACGGCAGTGGAAGCTTCTCTTTTTTGTCACCAATTTGTTCAGGGTTTTTGTTTGTAGAGGCAGATTTACCTTTATTTGCGCCAATGAAGGCTTCACTTATCGACACCATCAGCTTCAAGATTTTTGTTAATAGAAGCAAATTTATTTTAACTTGCGCCAATGAAGGCTTCACATTTTCGACACTACTTACTACAGGATTGTTATTTGCAGAAGCAAATTTTAAATTTATTTGCGCCACGGAAGATTCACATTTCAACTCCATCAGCTGTGAGATTGTTGTGTAGAGAAGCAAATTTACACTTATTTTCGCCAACGAAATCTTCACTTTTTATACACCATTTACTATAGGATTGTTGTTTGTAGAGGCAAACTTTCTTATGTTTGCGGCAGGCCAGGCTGAGGCGCCTGTGACGGTCCTGGAGAATGCTGACGCTGCGCTGCTGGCCGAGCTGCTGGGTGCCTTGGCCGCCAGACTCGATGTGTCCCGCGTCAGCCTCTGCGACAGACTCCACCAAGATGTTGGTAGGTACATACATAAAATGAGGGATGTTTTAAAGTCTCTGAAAGTACGTGCTCGAACTTCTTTGTCTGTCGGGTATACTTGTGTTGAACAGAATAGAATATCGCAGCAAAAACGAGTAGAAAGCCCCATTTAATGAGTTTCTCCCTAAGTCCCTTGTCGTTAAGGTTTACGATCCCAGGGCAAAATGAAAATCCCTGAATCTCGGGTTTTCAGGAAGAAAATCCCGAGAGTTCCCGGGATCCCGGGATTTCTTTATATTTTACATTTATGCTATTGTAATTTGTTGCTCATGCCCATCACAGTATATGGCGATTAAGGGAGCGAAATACCTTTATCTGAGAGGGATTCTTTTATGAATTCACTCTTTTTAACTGCATTTACTGGCACGCCAACTGCTACAAGCTGGTCACTTGTTCTTCCTGAGCACTGTGATGCACCTTTACGAAACTTGTTATTTTTTTTTTGTTTAGGTTTAGTGCTTTCACTACTGCTCTCCCTTGCACGAGGGCGCTTTGTTCCAATAGGAATTCTGTCTTCGGAGCTACTAATTGACGCAACTGGGTCTACAGCTTTAGGCTTCACTATGTTGTGTTCACTCTTTAGGTGACATAACAAACTACTGGTAGAACAGCCTTTGCAAAGTAAACTATTGCCGCACTTTATACACTTTGCACTTTCTCCAGTTGCATCTTTAACAAAGTATCGCTACTCAAATGCTGTATTTTCTACAAGATCGGCAGTTGCCATCCTACCTATTACAGTTTATTCTTTTTTACCTGCAAAACCAAACCACAAAGTATTTAAGTATATTCTGATGCGATAGTTGAACTATGATACATTATTAGATTGTGTAGACTACACTGTGTAGAGATGTAAATTGTAATTGTATTAAAACACTTAAGTCCTATCTTTAGCTCTCTAATTGATTAATCATATGCGACAGAATGATTTTAAGTCTTTTTTTTATTCATATCTTGGAATATACATACTTCTTAAAATCCTGAAAATTCTCGGGAAAAAAAGAATTCCCGGACCGGGAAATTTCAACCCTAAATCTCCCGGGATCCCGGAATGCAAACCCTGCTTCCCAAAATGCTGTCGGTATGAGTGTTTGAAATTCTATCTTATATGTTCAAAGAGCGTATATAACAGCAACCCTTACAGAATTCAGCGAAATTTTGATTGTATCGAATGTTGAAGTGTTTCCAGTTTTACTGTACAAGTTGCAGGTTCAGTGACTGATTTAGACGAAACCTGCGCGTATCCACGTAGAAACCAGCGATTTACAGGGCTGAACTCTGTAGAGTAGAACTAATCGATAATACTCTGCAACAGGTTTGAAAAAATGAATGAAAATTTGAAACACAGTTTTTAAATCCCATGAAAAAAAATCAAAGAATAACTACGGTTTGTACCATTGAATATGAAACAGGTATACACGACAGCTCTCATGTGTCTACGAAACTGGTTTAGCCATAGAGTTCTTGATTTCAAATTTGATTTTCCTTTCGTTTACATTAGAACTTGTTGACTCATGTTCAGCAGGCGCGTAAAGTGGCTGTTAAGAATGCGTTGAATACGAGAAGCATCACTCACGTTCCAGGAAAAAGTTCTCACAGAGTAACCTTGGACGCTAATTTCAGTGTGTTGTGCGTCATTCTCAAATTATTACCGTTTGGAGAACCTATTTTTCGTCGGAAGCTGTGTTGATAAGTAATGAGTTATATAATAGTCAGTAACTTCTCTTAAATACATTGGAAATTGTTCCGAAGTAACATTACCACTTTGAATTTTTTATTGAAGTAGTTTTGAACTCCATAGACGTAGATCCATGCGTGAGCTCAACTAATTTTTTCAAGATTCTAATCAATATTAAGCTGATCAACTACGAACCAATTACATTTTGATAACTGCATACTTATTTCATCTTTCTATTAAAAGCTTCCCTAAATTTAAATATTAAACTGAAATCTTCCTGTACACAGAAAGGATTTCAGTGGGCTGTTCTCTTTTATCATGTAAGGAGGAGTAGCTAACTGGAAATTGATTCTACAAAGGAATATCTTACATCAGTTTCCGCTCATGTTTTTTACGCCTCCTGATTTGAGAAATCGTTTTTGCCGAAAGTAAATAAAGTCATGCACGTGACAACTTTTTCAAAGTTCACAATTAGCTCTTGAATATTACTTGTGGAAAGTCATGAATGAATATTACTAGTGTATGTTACTAGAAGCGACTGAAAAGGAATTTTTCACAGACAGAAGGTGTTTCATTGACAAACTTCCTACGTTTGACCAAAGCTGTAGCGATAAACAATTCAGGCGCCACCAAAGATCAAATTTGGCTGTACATTAATCGGCCTACGTAGTTGAGACTCATTCCCTCTGTCACGATGGAGACTATGTAATGAATGGGTTTGAGCTGACAAATTGAAAGTTTCGATTCTGCAGGCCATTTGTCAAAGCGTCAAAGAAGTGAAATCTTGAAGTAGATTAGCGGCTCTTAGTTTAGAGCAATAGAGAATCAAACATCGGGCATAATTTAGAAACAATGCAATCATTCACTTATCACCCTCAAATTTAACGACACAGCAGAACAATGAAAACTGATTGCCACTGCATCACCGACTATGAAGTCCTTCGATTTTCGTTTGGTCTCAGGTGTATTAAGAGTGATTTTAAAGATGCATAGTTAAGCAAAAACATTGGCTCTTTTTCTTTAGCAAAGTGCTTTTGTTTCGTAACATATGAATACTTTTATTTATTTTTTTAATCAGATACTAATGATAAGAAATTCTGCGACTCCGATACTCATATGTACTAAATTGATGAAGAAATTTAAAACAGGTAAAAACAATTTCACAGATGTCGACTACTTGGAATAGGTATCCGCTTGCTTCTCACTCTCCAATTTTTCAAAGCAATCATTAATACTAGAGGAGCGTCTTTGCTTGGTTTGGTATGGTAAGAAGTGAAACAATGCAAGCCAATCATAACTGGGGTAGCGATGGGCTTTGTTAGGTGGAAATGATGCCCTCTGTTTCGCAAAGCGTTGTTTAAGCAGCACAAAGAGCAGTTCATGCCCAATGACACGCTCGTTTATTCTGAAAAATGTTCCTTGGTTCCCATGACAAACGTATTTTTAATGGAAATTTTCATGAGTTTGGTGACCGTTTGATGTAATCATAATACAACAGAAATTAAAAGCACGTTAATGATGATACCAAACGAAACTTTACTTTTGGCACATGCGGAACTTAGAAATTTTATGTTCACATTGTTGAATGTCCGACGAGTATTTAGCATATTTCTTCTCACGTATGTTTTCATTAATGAGTGAAATGCTTAGAGGCTCTCTGCCGTATCATTACCAGACCAAATCAGGACAAGTGTTTCATGTGTGCATTTCAAGGTAGTTATAGCGGCTCAATTCTGCCTCTCAGGTAAGAGTTGACACACGATCACGATGGGAAGAGGCAAGAAAGTAAACAGAACCAAATTTAAAATCATCACTAAGTTTATGATTTCGACAATCTTGACCACACGATGACGTTCGTAGTTACGGATTTAGAAAAAAGCTCACTATGAACATCTTGTCCATCCCTGAAACTGAAGAAAATATCAATGGTTGATGTTCATAGGAACAGAAACTAAGCTCATCGAAATGGAAACCATTTACTCTCATCCTACAGTTAATGCCCTTCACTCTTAAACGATACCTCAAATAGACTTTGACTTGCAGCTGACTCACGTGCCAGTGCATTAGACTCATTTGCACGGTGAGGAGAATTCTACAGAGCTGGTTGAAGGAAAAGCATGAACGTCTTTAGCGGAGGAAAAATGATTCCCTGGACACGAAAAAGTCTTGAGCAGCTTTTAGCTAGAAACTCATGCAGGTTTTGTTTGACTCAATTCTGTATTCACCGTCAGTAAAATTTGCAGCAGCTGTTAAAAGCAAATTATTTGTGAACAATTTTCACACTAGGCTGGGCTCTATAACTGTTTTTAAAATGCAATCGAATAATTGATTCACATATTCCCATTCTCTAAAAAACAAAACACTACGTCTCGTCAAAGATATAAAAAAATTAGGCTCTTAGCTTGAACTCAGTGAGTGGAGTGATTTTATCTGATATGAGGAAAACATTTTGAAGAAATTTGAAGGATTTATTCATCACAAACTGGAACATTGTGACATGAATAACGCGAGACTATGCTTAATATCTAACGGGAAAGAACATTAGCATTGTGTGCTAAATAAGCTACAAGGATTATTCAGCCTTGTAGCCAGTGTGTTAACTCAGTCTACTCGTATTTTTGTGTAGCAAAAATACAATAAATGATAGACAGTTTTTTTAAAAACGTATAAAAAGTTTTTCGATACGATAAGTTTCGAAAATTTAATTTATATTTATGTGTAGTTCAGAATAAACTCATGCACTTGAGAAATATGCATTCCGATTACCTGCATCACTTCTTGTAAATTGGGTGAAACATTCATTCGAAATACCTGAATCAGCACACTTTTGAGATACTTTCTAATTTATTCTTAACAAGATTTTCAAAATGGTTGAAGCTGCCGACCCAAAAAAGTTAAAGAAATTATAGAGCAAAAGTCACTTTATGATTTGTTGCAACGCAAAAAAGGATCACAACTTATGCAAGAAGTCTTGAAAGCAAACGAAATAACTTCACTAACATTTGAACTTACATAGAGATCAGAGAGTGGCAACCACAAGCCCTGCTCTTCAAATAGCTACTGTGTCATCTGAAAGCTCTCTTATACAGAGAAATAGATTTTGAGACTTTGTGGAACATGTTCCACGTTATTTTGCGATTACAACTTGTTGTTTACTATGGATGTCCAAGAGGAATGAAAATAATCAAATCTCAATTGAAAAATTTTGAATTTTTAATTGTAACTCAATCATCAAAAATTATTAACGGACACAACAGCAGCTTTGTATTTTCCCTTTTATTTGTCTTGGAAAGCATACATTGTTCCCGAAAAAACTGGAGCTTTCATTCAGAAGTAAGTTGTAAGTATGATACACTAATGAGTTAGAATCTTGAAAACGTACGATATTACCAATCTATGTATTTGGTTGGTAGTTTTACTGATGGAATAGTTTCTTCGTTTTGCCAGATGATTTTAATTTCAGAAAACAACAACTACTTCAATCAGATGAGCTCCATCGAAGACGTAATGAGGCATCAATAAAGAATTGTAAATAAGCAGGCTGAATTTTCCACAAAAGTTCTTGTTTTCCTTATAATTGACCATATGGTTTCGAGGTTCCAAATGATATGAAGGTTTGCCTTTGATTGCTAATTAGCGTAGAGGGTCTTAGATTTACTCGAACAGCTAGAAACTAATTCTCATACTACTTTAAACATGTGAGCAAATGAACATAAGTTAATAACCACACCCCAAAATAACTTTCAAATATATCTGCTCTACTACAGCGGGCAAGGAAGTGTTTTTGAGAAGACTCCGGTTTCTGCTGGTGCGCGAAGGCGTGCAGGCGCTGCCGTGCTTCAGCGGGGAGCTCTCCTCCCCTCCCGCGCACCATCGACATCAGTCTCGCCCAGCTGTCAAAACAGTGAGGGATATTGCCTCCACTGACGCCCGCAGAGCCGCTTTGAGTCACACGAATTTCAGGATCTCGGCTTGCGTGTTGGGGATCTTGGCTTGCGTATTTGAAATCTAGGCTTAGCGAATTTGAAATCTCGTCTTGGGAAATTTGAAATCTTGCCTTAGAGATTTGAAGTCTACTTTCGTGAAATGGGAAATCTGAATATGGGTACTTTTTAGGTTGGATTTCGTTGGTCCTTCATCTGTGTTTTTTTTTAATTTAATGCTTAATTTTATTCAGTTACTTTGGTATCTCAACTATGTAGTACTACACTCTGACGTCTCTGATGCACTAATTGCCGAACCAGATGAATTTAAAATTTGCTTGGTCATATCAGCCAACAATTGAACCCCTACAGAAAACAGTATTTTGGCATTAAGTGCGCTTCTGGAAATACGGATGGGCAGTTTGATTTCAATTTGTAATTGATCAGATTATTAAAACCTTGGTTTGGAGATTTGGAGTCATAGTTTATAGTTGCGCTACTTACAATATAATTCGAAGTAAAACTGTACAACAAATCATTTTGAGAAAATTTGTTAGAAAGAAAAAGTTCGAAATTTTAGTGTGTGGAAATTTAAATCCTGATTTCAATGCATTCTACATGTGGTTAATAGTCGAAATGCCTCAGAAACGTATTTTAATTTTTTATTGGTAGAATATTTTGGAGCTGAAAACTAACGTGTAAGACTGTAAGTCAAAGTACAATTCATTAATAATCATATTATTGAAGAATTAGGAACGTTGGTAAATAATGTTGATACGCAGCATTGAGATTTTTCATTATTTAATTTTTTTTTTAAACAAAAGGAAAGTTATGTGGTTTTGCTTTACTAGTAATTGCTGACGGTTCTCTACTTTTAGCTTTCTAAGATTATTTTTCGTTGATAAAGTGACGTGGTTCATCTCATTAGAATGTTGCCATTTCCCAATCTAACTCGGGCAAATTTTATGGCATTCCGTGACTCAGTCCTGTGTTTTTAAAGAATGCCTTTTTTTTAAATAATAAAATAAAAACATAATATTGTGTACTGAAAGAAAAACTATGGTATTTGTTTCGAGTCTATTTGCGATAAGTCTTTATAAGTGAATTTCCACTGGTGGACTCAACATCCTAGGTGCACAATGCATCAATATTTTTCCTGCTTGTTCATAGTGAAATTGATTTCTCAACCTTACAGTACTCATGTTTTATTTTACATAAATTCACGTGGTGGTAGTAAAAATATATGTTGAACGGTAGGTTTCATGACATTTCTGACTCCTCTATGACTTCTAGAAACCATTAAATCCCTCATGACGCCATCAGAGCAGTTTTCCTTATATTTTCAAGTCATGTCATTTCTATCCGACTGCGACATGATTGAAAAGTCATTAGCCTCGTGAAGCTTCAAAAGAGATCAAAGGAAGAACATATCAATGTTCTAATTTGGTCCCGATCCCGGTTGCCTCACCAGGCTAAAACTATACAATTTTGAGTAATTTTTGAAACATTGAATCGAACTTGAAATTTTGCTAAGAAAATACTGCTGATCTGATAACACTGAATTCAATCGTTCTTGGTTGCAGTTTACTTCTATCAAAGTTCAATAATTTTCGTTTACGAAATAACTATTTCAGATTTCAGAATATTATATCGATACTTAGATCAGGCGAGCAATGCCCTTAACTTAGAAGTTGTGAACATTCACGTCGACAGGCTTAATGTCATTAAAATAATTTTGTTTTAAAATTACATATTTTATTCATTAACATAACAAGGAAAATGCATTAAATTTCGTTGACCATACAATAAACTCGCAAATCAGCAATGTGCAATGGTAATGCAAAATTTCTCCCCCAAAACCTTCTTCTTATATCAACGGAATCGTGATTTCATTTACAACTTTTTTTTGTTCGTCAAGTATCAGGGCCTGCACCACATCGAAAAGTTCCTCAGAGTGAGATCCCCACAAAGGCTTGGAGTCTTCCTCCTAACTTGAATACCGAACTAATTTTATCCCAATCGGTCCATTCGTTTTGAGATTATGGTGCATATCTTATGCCAGATTGCTTCGATTGTCAATTAGGGAGCCATTAGAGACACTCGGATAGAGAGGCTGGAAGTCTTTTCACATCTGTTCTCGACACAAGGTCAATAAATGTTTGAAATAAGGTGTTAAAAACGCTTATTTTTGTTTCAGTAAATATGAACTCTTAGATTATAGTTAAGTTGTCGAAGCTTTTGTAATTTAATTGAAGGATTGCTTGAGCAGGATCCTCTCTCTACTGTGGGTGATTGCTTGCGGAGTTCTGGGGAAAAGCCAGGCTGGAAAAATTCGTCTTGTTCCTCAGTGCCCTGGCCCATGCAAGTTAGTTGCGATGTAGTTATTTTGTTGACTTGTATGTGCACAAGCGAGAGAGAAAAGATTAAATGCTGGATTGGGCATTCAGAATATTCGAATGAAAAATCTGAGTTTGAAAATTTTCAGCTAATGATGCTATTGTAGCCTCTGTGATGCAATTAAAGATTTGATTGGTTTTGAAAGAATCCAATCGCCCTGGAGCTAGCTTACTAACCTGAAATTCTTCGTTCCTGAAACAACTCTGAATCAGGTTTTGGGCATACTATTCGTTCAAACAACTGTGCTGAAAGTCATGCTATGAAATAAAATACTTAAAAACACTTCAGGTCAATGATTTTGTGTCGGTTGAAACGACGAGCAGTGAAGAGCTGTACCCTTACGAGTAAAAAACAATTTATAAAAACACTTCAGGTGTTCGTCACTGATTTTGTGTCGGTGGAGACGACCAGCAGTGAAGCGCTGGACGCTTACGAGGAAGACTTTGGGGCCGTGAAGCAGGGAATACTGTGCATCAACCCGGACCTCCAGCCCTACCTAGCGAGCGTCAGCCATCCGGATGAGAACATCGCTTTACTTTACTTCATTAATTACGATCCGGTGGGTAGAATGGTGGTCTGAGCCCTTCATGTAAATTAACGCGTGCTTTCACTGTCTCAAAATGAGGGATATTTTGAGTCTGGATAGAACCAGACGATATTCTGTCTTGTGTTTGATAGAATAGAGTCGAAAATGAGGATAGGATCCAGTTGAGTGGCTTATTCTTGGGTTGCGTCCCGAGTTTCACGCCGTCAGACATCAATCACGCACAGGCACCAGACTAGGGGTAGAATATTAAATAACTTAGTAACTTAGTTTACCGCACGATTTGAAAGTTCAAGTATCTTTGTTGCATGCTGTTCCTTACGTGGTGTTGCATAAAAGCTCATTATTGGGTATTGGTATTCAAATTTAGGTTGCTAATGCAGTCAAGAGTAGCAGACTTATAAGAAAAAACAGCATCTGACATCGGTGAAAGAACTAATCAAAATTTACTTCTAAAATACATATTATTAGTATTTTGATAAAAGGTGCCACAAAATAATCTCCCACGATTAGCACAAATGATCGAATCAGTTCATTTTAATCCTTCTGGTTACAATTATGTCAGTGAAACAATGAATTCTAAATTTCAATTTGCATTGCTCTCATGAATTTCCCACAAGAGTGTAAATGCTAACAATAAATCACGATTAATAGTTCGTAGTGCATTAGTGCACTCTTTTCGATGAGTTAAAAAATTTAAACGTTTTACTTACAATTTTGGATTTGTGTTCAATAAGAATCTAGGGAATTCAAAAACTTGTGATTTGCTTAGGAAAATAATTAGGTACATTTCAATCATTTTTGATTGGTGCAGCATGTAAGTTTGGGTAAATTTTTACAAAAATGAGTTTGTGATATACGAAAATTTTAGGAGACTTCTTCAATTCTAGATTTGTGTTGCATAAAAGTTTGGGTAGACTTCTTTATTTTTAAATTTACGGCACACAAAAATTTCAATAAACATTCCTTTTTTTTAGATTTGAGTGGCTTAAAAGTTTAGGTAAACTTCTTTAACTTTACATTCGTGAAGTATAAACGCTTGTGTAAATTTTCGCAATTTCAAATTCGTGTAGTGTGAAATTTGGTGTGGGCTTATAATATTAGAGTTGAATGATACAAAAATGGCACAGACTAATTATATCACTCATACCATTTGAGTTATTTTTTTATTTCCTGGAGAAAACATACGCGAGAGAATACAATTTCAGACTTTTTTTCTTTTAAATATTTGGGTACAATTATTTCTGAGCATTGTACTGAAATGCCCATAATTTCAGCTTTGTATTTTTCCAAACAAAAACTTGCAGGAAAAATTTCTTTCAGTTCTTATTTTTTAGGACTGTCAAGTGAAAAAGTAAAAAAATCAGTAAAGTGCTTAGGACATAATGCTGTTGGTGATGCTAACATTTATGAGAATGAATTTCTGTTGCAGTTTATTTTCGAGAATGAATTTGATTTAACTGTCCTGGAGCGGATTTTTTGCAAATCCTTTTTTAACACTTTGGCTGCGACGTTAGCCACTCTGACTGGAGGAGTTTTCATAACGCGACAGACCGACCAGTAGTAGCTACTCAATTTTTATAAACAATCAAAACTAAACAGAGGGACGATCCAGTCATCGTTTCCTTTTTTCAACATTGCTGACTTCAAATTACTTTAAATTTTAATAGAATATTAAACTTCAATTTTACCTGCCGCAGTCAAAGTGTTGAGGATATCTCTTTACAGTCGAGTCCTAGTGTGCCCGTCACTATGCTGTACCAGTTCCGACAAAATTCATCGGTGCTGGACAGTCTCGTCGCTGAGTTTTCGGAGACACGTGAATTTCTATTGAAAAATTCCTTCTACGGAGGACCTGCTGATTTAGGAGGCCACACAATCCACATTGCAGTTGTTGAGGTAAGAAATTCGTTTTAAAGTTCAAAGATATTGCCAAGAATAGTTATTTATCCGTCGTTTTTGCTAAGGCGATCCCTTTTTTATGATTATGGTTTAAAACTGGCCGAAACATTAATACCGCTAGTGGCAATGGGGGATTTGGACTTGTATTGAGAAGCGGTAAATACCAAAAACAGACGTAGATGAAAGACGATCATCAATGCGATCAGCTACAGAAGTCAAATGAATCAGCAACAAGTACTTATGGTTACAGAAACCATTACGTACTTGTTACCGAGTTGAAAATCGCAGTTGGCATCTGCTCAGATAATTGTATTTAGGCCCGCGTAGCGCAGTTCAGCGCAGTGACGTTCGCGAGAGAGCCAGGCACCGCAGCTGCTTAATGGCGGCTGACAATGCCGTGGGGTTAAGCAAAATGACTGTGCTTTGCTCCTTATATTTTTGACGCCAGCCGCTCCTGTGCCAAAGTGAACATTTTGGCGCTGCGATGGCATTGCCAACCGCGTCACCATTGCGCTTATTGCTGGCTGCCTGTTCTTATCACGGCGGCGATATCTAATAAGTTTGAGAAGTTGAAAAACTGTGATGGTTAATGTAAATGTATGGGCAATGTAAATGTTTTTAATGATAATATTAATTGCTGAAATTCATCCGTTAAATTTTAGTGTAAAATCTGTCACGTAATTCGTACTGAAATGTTTGATCGAATGAGCCGACTAAATTCAGCCTCTTTTGATTCATTCAGCCTTCATCGTCCAATTGATGTCGTCATAATGTCCTGTAATTTCCACAAATATCTTGATGGCATGACATAAAGCTCAGTTGAAACTGGCTTTCCATAACATTTCTCTGCATGCTAGCCGCTTTCGAAGACATGATAGACGTGAATTCTCAGAGTCTTGAGAAATTTCACAAAGCGCTAACTACATTACAGCTCACAAAGTTTGGCTGATCAGAGCCTGGGCTTTATCATCGCCCGGCGTATCCTAGCTACGATCTTTATTTTCTTCAATATCAGCTCCTGAGTGTGTTCACGCCACGGTAGAGGAAACAAGGAAGGGTCATACCAATCTTTTTTCCGTCGACTGCGTGGGTTTGATGACGTCACGGCAACGAACCAATGGCAGCGCTCATATT